>JAOXYD010090858.1:0-12019 GCA_028565735.1 Pinacopodium congolense
TAGGTTGCTAGTTTTGAGTTTGCGAAAAAGGTTAAAAAGTTTTAATACCCAATTCACCCCCCCTCTTGGGTGCCATAAGACTTACATATCCATTTCGGAGGATTGACTTTAAGCCTTTCATAAAGTGGTTTAGCATAATAAGCTAGATTCTTATAAAATTTTTTTATATAATTAAGACATCCTAAAAATTGTTATAGCTAAGATTTTTTCTTTAGTCTCATTAGGAAATTTATTAATAAATTGAATAGCTCATTCAATAGGAATAATCGATCCTTGAAAAATGTTATATCCTAAAAATCTTACTTGTATTTGAAATATTTTAAGCTTTTTAACATAAACAACCAAACCTACATTACTAACAATTTTAATAAATGGTTTCAAGTGTTTAAAATATTGATCAATAATTTTAGAGAAAAATAAGCACATCATCAACATAAACAATAAAGAATGTAATATAAGCATTAAAAATATCATTCATTATTCTTTGGAATTCTAATGGAGCATTTTTTAATCCGAAAGGCATGACATTTTATTCATAATTCCTAAAGGGTACAATAAAAATAGTTTTATATTTATCTTCTTCAGCTATTTTTTTTCTTCAAAAGGTTATCCTCTTTAGCTATTTACACTTGCCAATACCTGATTTTATATTAAAATTTGAAAATATTTTGCTTCACAAAACCTATTTAATAAGTCTCTTTATTAGGAAGAGGGTACCTAATCCATCTTAAGGCTTTATTTAATGGTTTGCAATTGATAACTAAACGATGTACACCTCTTTCTAGTTTTGTGTTATTTTCAACACAAAATAATAGATAATTCTATAGGCTTGAACTTTTCTGAATTAGCCCTTTCCTTAATAGTTATTTTATTTCATTTTGACGTATTTGTAGATGTCTTGGGCCCATTTCTATTGGGTGAGATTTGGTAAAAATTGCCTTTCATCAAAATCTTGTTCATAAGATAATTTTACAACATGTTTCTTTCTATCCCAAACAGTTGCAAGAATATCATAACAGACTTGCGATTTTATGAGATTATGAGATTATTTAATTTTGCTTTGAATTTCTAGCTTTTGAAGTTTTTCTTTTATTTACTTATAAGCTATTTCTTCTAATAGAGAATTAACTCGTTTGGTTTAGCCTGCACAATTTTCTATATGTTTGATATGTCATGAAATTTCAGAGGCTTAATAAATTCAAATTTAACTTCTTAATTTGTTATATTAGTAATTATTCTTGATTGATATATACTATGGATAGGATATAACATTGCTAAAAATGGAGTTCCTAAAATTGCCATATTAGATAATCCTTTAATCACAATAAATGGAACTATAAAGCATCCACCATTATTATAGATAGTAGTATCAGATAATTTAAAGTTAACTATTAGTTTACTATTATCTGTGGTGAATAACACTTGGGTTTTTTTTTTAGAAGTATTTTAATGGCACTAGTCCTTCATTAATATAGTTCAATTCTACACCAGAGTTTATAAGAGTTATTGTTGTAAAAATGTATTCTTTATTAACTACTACTATAATAGTATGCCTTTTTTAGTAATAACTCTTTTTACAACATTTATGAACTTCATATCTTTTAATTTTAAAGAATTAATTGGAGCTTTTCCCTTATCATCATCTTCTTCTAATTTGGTTTCTTCAGGGACTTTTGAAGAAGAGGGTCCTATATAGGCTGACGTTTCTAACATAAGAATTCTATTTTTAAAAATATTTTATTTCTAATTTAATTCATTTATTTGAGCTTTTAGTTCATATATCATAAGTTCCCTTTCATGGTCTCTTCTTAGTCTATTAAAGACTTCATTTAAACTATAAAATTTATTTATATTTTTCTTATTAATATTTTTTATTAACTTTGTCTTATACTTATTAGTATAATTTTCTAAATATTTTTCTAGCATGTGTCATTTTTCTTTAGTGGTTAAGATTGGTAGATCATTCATCTTATATAATGCTTTATAATAATTACAATTTCCATCACATTTGCCTTTAGTTGTGCTCTCATTAGAACGACAACGGAATTTAGAAGTTTCATCATCTACTATTAAATCTTCTTGTTTTGAGTCTATTTCTATTAAGCAAATCTTTTGTAGTGATCTTTTAAGATCTTTACTTACTTCTTATTAAGCAATTTGTCTTTTAACTAGACATTTATTAAAATAATGCCTTGGCTTGCCACATTTATAACGAATTACTATTTTCTTTTCATGTTTTATTTTCTTTTGGTTTTTTAAGATGCTCTTCCTATTGTCTCTGATTCTTAAGAGACATATACCTCTTTTTTCTGTTATAAATTTTTTAGTAATATTTGACTATTTTATTCCTACTTTTATTTAGATAGGAAGCAATGATAAATGAATAACCTATTTGTTCAATGAAATCACCTAAAGCCCTTTTGCCAGACATTTTCTCTTTTCTAACTTGTTTATGAAGTTTTAATTCATTACAAAGGGCAATTCATTCTGCTATTACTTCTGAAGCTAATTCACCATATGTTTATGTATAATAAGGTATTATAACATCATTTTTTATTTAATCTTATTTAAACTCTTTTAGATAATATTGTTGGAAGTCTAGAAAGAAAATTTTCTTTCCAAAACTCATGATGTTAATCTTTTATTAAGAAGACCTTTGACATAAAGGCATCCTTATACCATTAAAAATGAGATAAATTAGGACATCTAATATTAATCAACTATTCATAAGTTTTATCAAACTATAATGAGGTAGCACCTATAAAGTGTGCAGCAATTATATAAAGTAAAACATGTACACAATCATGAGTATTAATAATGCGTCATGTAGTGGAATATTGCTCTTGCTTTATAGCAATTAAAATATGGATTTTTGCTTCAAAAGTTAAATATAAATCCTACTAGCCTTTAAGTTATCCTAAAAATCCACACATTATAGCTTATACTATCTATTGTTCTTAATTGTTTGTGCTATGAGCAACTTTTACAAACATAAGCATATACTGTAAAATAGTTTTAATTTTATACTCAGTTAGACCATCTATATTCCATTTTATTATGGAAGTTCCATTAAATTGAGAAGTGTTATAATTTTTCATATCCTATAATTAAAGGTCTATTAGAATTAGCCAAGGATAATACATTTTTGTAAGAGCTATAGGCACAGTTTTTCTAAAAGATGTTTTGACTATTTGCATAGGATCTTGATGTGGCATTTGCATTTGTTCTATGAACATCTAATTTAATTGTTCAATATTAGTGTCACTTTTTTCTAATTCTGAATTAAAACTATAATCATTTATGATACTATTAATATTTGTCTTACTGTCTATCTTTGACAAAGGCTTAACATTCTTTTTCTAAGCCTAAATGTTTTAATCCAGTAATTATTTCATTTACAATAATGGATTCTAAATTTTTATTAACAAGATTATAGTTAAAATTAGGCATTGGCTTAAATAAAGCTTTTTTTTATTAGAAAGAGGTAGTTTAACTGCTTGTTTTTCTAGGACTACTAGATGTGCTTTTCTAATTACTTCTTCAATCCTAGTTAGCTGTTTCCCCCTTGATTGAAGAGTCAAATTAGTGTAATTTCTTTACTGGATATAGCCTTTTATAAATACATCCCCCCTTTATGGTGATGCTATAACTTTGGTTCTATCTATTTTTATTGATAGGTTACATGGTAAAGGATGAATTCCTTTAACTAATTTGCCCTTTTTAGTGAAATAATTTTCAAAAAGCAGAATCTATTGTACAAATAAATAATTCTTTTTAAAAATTAAGAAACTTTTTGCTTATTAAGGGTAAAGCCTTTTCTAATTATTTATAAAATTCTAATTTGTCCTTAGCATGTTCATTATATAATCTATATCATTTTAACCAAAGGCTTTATTCGTTTAAAAAAAATTATCATAAACCATTTTTTTGTGGACTTAAATTTTATAATCCTCATTTATTTTGTCCAAAAATATTGTGTCTGGATCACAACCTTGACTAGTGATGGGGTTGTAGAAGGTATTTATAAGATTCACAATCTGATTAGACACTGAAATTTTTAGAATATTGAGTTAAATTCTTGATCTAGAATCGATACTAGACTTATCATATTTAGATCCATCTAAACTAATTTTAGCTTTTCTATTTGAATTAAACCTAAGTTTAGCGTCTCCATCATCACATTCAACAACTTCTTTTATTTTAGAAGTTTATATTTTTCTTAATGGATTGCGTTTTCTAACAACCATGCTTTAAGAAATGTTACTTGATCCTATGCTATTAACTTTGGAATAAGTAAATTATTCTTTGTGATATTTGTTATAAACAAAGTTGTTTGTGTCTTTTGGTTTAACAAATGTAACATTTCATGTTTTAGATATGGGATTACAATATTCATAACTTTCTAATGTCTTCTATAAATTAGAAAAAAAATTCAGGTTCCTAGTAGCAGCATATTAAAGCCATGAGTTTGTATATCTAGACATACAACATGAATGATATTTGGATCGGTGAGGGACAAAATAAAGTTTGGAAAACATGAACAATAAATTGGTCCATCACATAAGCTTGACCCTACTGTCCTTAATAAGGAGTCATAAAACTTATTATGCCTTTCATTTCTAACACAGATTATGGCTGAAGTATCTAAACATAATCTTGTAGTCGTTTTAAGGCAACTTGTATCATACTTATATGAAGAAATTTATAATCTTGTTTATACTTAGCTATTAGGCTTTGTGATAATAAAGGAACTGACCATATTGTTCACATAAGGGTGTTGCTTCTTTTACTATTTTGACGATATGGTTTGGTTTAGATCTAAAACATCCCAAGGCTTTATAAACCTTATAAGAATTAGTTTTTGGAAATTTCCAATTATGAAGATTATTATCAATATCTTCATAAACTAATATTTCTTAATTTTCTTCTTATTATAAGTATTACTATTATTACTAGTAGTTCCTAGGACTAGAGCTTTTAACTTTTCCATTAAAACTTGTTAACATAAACTATTCTAAGGCCTTGGATCACTATCAACAATTTATGCTACTACCTAAACTTGCCTACCCCAGCATATATGGGCTTTAAAGCTACGCGACTATGTGTTCCATGTTTCACCTTGGTCTTGGATTAGTTTATCTTAATTTATTTTAATAGAATTCTAAAACCTTGAACTTAGGATTTTGTAGAAGCATTTAAACTAGTAACTAGTACTAATATTATTACTATTATTTTCTAACTTTTCTTTTTATTTTTTTTAAACTACTAATATTATAAGTTATAAGATCTATTCTAATCTATGTCAACATTTTTAAAAATTCATAACTTAATAAGAGTTAAATTTTAAAAAATTTATATAAACATCAACATAATCTTTTAAACATCATTATCAAAAGAAGAATTGTTATTTTTAAGCATAATTATTAATTAATTGAATAAGAACCAACGAGTTTGTAGCTCATTGGGAGAGGATGTCTTAGACATCCCGCTCTACCAAGGTTCAAATCTTAGTAACATAAAAAAGTTTACTTTCTAAAAATAATAATAAGTGGCAACCATATCTTTTTAAAATAATTAACATTCTTATTTATTGTATTTACGTAGATTTATTATTTTTAGTTAAATAAATACAATTTCTAAAGGTACAAGTAAATCTATGAAAGGCACCTATATATTAGATTATGATACTTTTTACCTTTAATAAAATCTAGCACAACTTATAATTTTTTTGAGTTCATTTTTCACTTGAACTTAATTTATAGGGTTATTTTTAAATTTAAATTCTTAATTTAAAAAGTTAATCTATTAATCTAATAATTTTGTTTTATTTTTTTTTTCTAATTCACAATGATAAGAAATGGAACACTTGGTTTATGTTAGGAAGAATTCTTAGTACTTTACATTAAAAACACTTTGACTAGTGCCGTTCATTTTTATACACAACACTTCGAGATACTCTTCAGGACCACATCAGATACATTATAGGGAAAGGCAATCAGGTTGCCCTCTTGTTTGACAATTGCTGTAATATTGGCCCTATATACAAATCTCGTTTTTATGATTTGATGCTGGAAGCTTCCCTCCTAATTCTAAGGTTAGTATGTGGATAAATTCTAATCGATAGTGCAATGTGACATTTGAATTACAGACTTACCTTACAGACTACAACCCTAATGAAGGCAAGGAGGACTCTTATATATGGTTCAGACATTCCTTGGGCAATTTCACTAACATATCTTTTAGAAAGTTGCTGGTGGGTTAAGGAACAATCCGGGGATGGAGCAAAATTGTGCAAAAAAAGAGTCTCCTACTAAAGATTTCCTTCTTCCTATGGCTTCTAATCAAGTAGAAGCTCAACACTATGGATCGTCTTTCATACTATGACATGCCTTCCAATTTCCTCTTATGATAGAGCCAATCATAAAAGTTGACCACTTGTTCTTTAATTGCTCATACTTTAATTATATGTGGATGATGATTAGGCACCACAGCCACTGGACTACCTTATTCTTTAACTACAGGGACACTCTCTCTTAGCTTGAGGAGAAGACAGATGGATGTGCAGACCATAACTATGTATATGGTGTTGCTTGGATCTGTGTTATATATGATATGGAAGGAGAGGAACAATCGATGTTTCAGGGATATTGAGACTAACCAAGAATGCTTGGTGAAGCACACTATTCTTTTGATTAGAGAGTAGATGTATGCTTTAGAGTATTGCAACAACAAACTCTCTAAATGATATGTGAAATTGGAGCACTCTATCCCCCTAACAGGGTAGACTACCTTGGCTCCTTTTCTAAGTTTCACTTCTTTTTAGGCTTGGCTTATCCCCTCGCCTTTGAGGATGCTTCCTGTTTGTCTTCTTAGCAGATGACCATGGCTTTGACTCAGTCCTTCAGTTAGCTTTTGTTTTGTCTTTTCGTCTTAGAGGTTGTTTTACCTTATTGTATCTTTTTGACCTTTGAATAGCATAGCCTGCTTGTCTTTTTCTCTCATTCTTTTAATGATTCATTATTAACTTTTTCAAATATATATATATACACATATAAAGGTCATTAATTCAATATTAAGTTTAAGTGCTTCTTTAAAACTAAACAGATTCTTCATTAGATAGATGTAATTTTTGTTAACTTTGAGTGAAATATTATAAATAATTAAAATATTCTATTAACAAAACATTATAACAAACTTCATATAATATGAGTTTGTTTTAAAAGTTTATTTTTTAGTGGTTTTTAATGAATAATTCTTAGAAGCATGTATATTTTGAGAATAAAAATTTTTAAAATTATTAACATATTAATTATTTTTATTATTTGAGTAGGTCCTTTAGAAAGAATTAAGAAAAAAACATGTGAAATGATAAAATCACTTAAATAATTACAGTTTTAGATTGTTTATCATCAATAAAAAAATCGTGATTTAGTTAACTTTATCTCAAATTAAATGACTAGTGTTATTTATATATACAAAAAGGTTTTTCAATTTTATTAAGTATATTTGTGGAGAACCATTACTATTAAATATCTATTAGGTGAAAAGAACCTAAGGAAAAAAAAAAAGAGTATCCATTTTCAATTAGTCATTAAGCTTTGAATTTTAAAGGGCATCTTCAGGGGTTATTGATAAGTGAAAGCCAAATTCTCGTCCAACTTCTTTAAAATGTAGTTCATGTGCTTTAATTTTCTTATTTATTATTATTCAAAATAGAACATAAAGATGTCAATGTGATTAGACAAACGAAAAATAAATTATACCATGCAATATATTCTTTCATTAAGATTGGATATTAGGTGGAATTGAAAATCAAATTTGAAGTAATATTCTAGTACTTAATTTTGACTAACCTTCTTTTTTAATTGGTAGTCTTTTAGATGACACACGAAAAAATAGGTTAGTCATGAGAACTCATTTATTTGTAGTTCTAATTTGATGAAAAAATTACTTATTATAATCAATAATTATGTAAATTTACATAAAACAACTATAAAACAAGTACACAAATAGTAAAAAAGAGTAAAAAAAAGTGAGATAAGATCAATTTATAGTGGTTTTACTAAACAATTTATATATTACGGTCAACTCTCTAAGCTTCATTTAAGAATTTATTATCTTCTTCCTTTAATGAGTGAAGAGGAATTCTTAATACAAATTTTCTCTTTTAATAGGTGAAAAATAACCTTTTACAAATCTTGTTTAAGGTTAAGGGGAATTCGCATACATAATGTATGTCTAAGCAAGTTTTCAATTACAATAATTACATAACTAAAAATATCCCCCTCTTACTCACCCCAAGGAACAAAGGTTTAATAAATATTATGTAAATGCACATATACTCTCTTTAACTTCTAAGGACTTAACAACTCTCTCGTATATTAACTTACTTGCAACAAATCATATATGATCAATTTATACTCATAACAATTTAAAACAATTGTTATAGGAAAAAATAGTCATTAAAATAACTAGTAATAATAGTATTGATCGACTATTGTGCATCATGGGTTGACTATGTACTATATTGGTCAAATAGTATGCTATATTAGTCAACCATTATAGTCCCAAGCTTATAGTATATGACATTAAAAGACATTGATATATGATATTACGATACTTAACTAGTATATGTAAAATTATAACTTTAATCATCTAAATCCCAGCATCAATCAAATGTATTTCCAAAAACAAAAATTTAAAAACTTTTGAAGTTTTGTTGTTGGTTTAGGCCAAATTATCCAAATTAAATATCAAATTAAGCAATTGAAGCATACTTTCTTAAAATGATTTCAAAACTAACTTTTCGACAAGCATACCAATCAACAAGTAATATAGTGGAGTATTTAAGATCCAAATTATCATCCTATGGGGAGTCAAATATGCAAGTATTAAGTTAATTAGATTACAATTATTTAGAGAGAATAATTTAAGTGAATTAACTAACTAAAAAATTACCAAATTAAAAACTTCAAGTTATGAAAAGAAGATTAAAGATGAGTTCAAGGATTGCTTATTAAATGGTTAAGGCTTTGGTTTTTAATGATCTAAATGAATTAATTAAGGATTGAGACGCTTGCCTAGGGTGACTTTAATAATTCAAGATAAGGCTATGGTCAAGTAAATGCCTTTTCACTAACATTCCTATGTTATGGTTTGGTATAGAATTAGGAATTAGGCTTAAAGTTCAAGGAGCTTAACCTAAAAATTCCTATTTTTAGATTAAAACCCTCAAGATTAATCAACCAATGGTCATGTATTGATTAAAATCCTATTGTTTATTATTTTTTTCCAATAATTAAGGAAGTTGGTTACTGTCCTTAAGCATCTTTTATCTTTATCTTAAGTGATCAAGTTAAGATAAGCTTTAAGCATTCAAAATAAGAAAGGTCGCCTTTAATCACATATAAGCACATGTTCAACACATATTCATATAATTTTCTAACCATTCCTTAGCCAAAAATTAACTCAACCATTCATTTGAATCAAAGAACAAACCACATTCATCATAAACAACATATCTTTGAATATATAAAACAAAGAGTGGATTTTAATGTAAAATTAGGTTAAGAAGGCACCAATTGAGGCTATAAACACTTTCACAGATCCAAATCATGTATTCAAGTTGTTACAATCCTAAAAAAAAAAGCTTAAATATGCAAAACATGACAAAAAAGATAAAGAACACACATAGAAAATCACAAAATAATCAAATTCACAGAGCAATAAAACACATGAAAAACAAATAAAAGAAACAAAACAACAATTAAAAGGGAGGGTAAGAGAGCTTATAGAGAGGGTAGTTGTGATGGTGTTAGGGATGGAACCTTCCTTCCAAGATTCCATGGCAAAGAAAACCTTTTTCCTCTCTTCTTTTGGTCCTCTATTAAGGGATAATCCACAACAAACTTTTTAACAATCATCAAGGAACCTAAACATCATGAGATAAAATTGAAAACAAGCTAAAGATTAAATAAACTCAAAAGAAAATTAAATACGATCAAATCAAAGCAAAACTACACTAAACACAAAAGCAAACAAGCTAAAAAAACAAACATGCTAATTTAAGGTCATTAGCTTGGCATATCTGTACCATCTATTATCAAATGGATGTTTTAGCCCAATAGGTAGCATGCTTAAACTCCGTATAGAGCTCGGAGCAACTTCCCTTGCAGTAGGCTCCCAAAAAGCATGATGATCAAAAGCTTCAAGAGAGTAGAACCGAACTTCTTCATCATCGAACTCTAATTTCCACTCTCCTTTCTGGACGTCACCCTTCTCCCAAGATGATCTTTGTAATTGTGTAGGCAATAAATATGGAGGCTCTTCATCCTGTTCGACACTTGGCCACAACTCGTTCTTTAAGTTACCACTAGGTAACTCTTCCTCATCTTCTTCCTTCTCTTCCACTTTGTCTTGGCTCTCCTCTTTAGAGCATTCAACCTCTTTCATTGTATCCTCTTCTTCCCTTTCCATGAGAACTGTAATGGCCTGAATTTGCTTCGGGATAGATTGGTAGGCTACCTGTATTGTTAGAAAACAAAGTACAAGCCAGTTGACCTACATATACCTCCAGGTTGTGGATGGATGAAGTGTTATTTTTGAAGATTTTATCAAACTTGGCCTCCATCCACTTCTGATTCTCTTCATTCCTTATTTGACCTTCCTCAAGACTTGCTAACTTAGAGCCCAAGATATCCATCATGTTACCCATCATCTTTTTCATCTTACTCTCCAAAGCGTTAAAGTGGTCTTGTTGAAAATTAAGAGGTTCTTGTGCGTATTCTTGGCCATCTGCATTGTTAGGATTCCCCAAAAAATTTGGGTGGATTTGCCACCCCAAATGATAAGCATTGGAATAAGGGTTGTTACCTCTTGGTTGCTCAAATCCCCATGAATCCATCAAAAAGCAGTCATTTGTGTCATGGTTGTCCTGTCCACATAATTTACAATGAAATTGCACAGGTCTAATAAAAGATGAAGATGTACCTTGTAAGTTGCTTAATTGCTCTCTAAGGACTGAAAGTTGTGCTTAAAGAGCTGTCACTGTGTCAAATAGAATTATCGCCTCTTATTCCTCGAATCCTTGCAATGCTAAGCTCGTTGAACCATATCTGACGTATTTCCTCACAATACCATTTGTAATGTCTATTTAAACATGTACTAATCACTAGATTGGCTATAATAAGCTGGATTCGATGATGGTTAACGAAGAATATAAGAGGTGTTTTGATTAATATAATAACCTAGTATGTCCTCATTGGTGGATGCCTTCTTCTTTGACAGCAAACTTCCTTGTGATTTTGGCATGTTTTGTAAAGCCTCTATCAAGTGTTCCCAATGTCAACTAGAGGATACAATGGTCAACAGTTATTAGAGCGATAGGAATGCAAAACACATACAATATATAGACAAACAACTAACCATCCGCAAGTAAGGCGGGAAACAATCATGTCGTTTACTGCCAACATTCCATCCACAATAACAAACACCCTCCCTAAGGCCTGTAGACATGACTTTGAGGTATGACTTGTCTGTGAAGAGTGTCTCATCGAAGGTTTACGTATGTGAGTCTATATATTGATCCCTATACTTGACCTATGCCCTTTCCAACATCATAGCCAAATCATTTTGGATAGCCACCACATTAATTTTGTTCAAAAAAAATCACACCACATTTAATGCAAGACATCATAACACCAAATTGGGATGTCAATGAAAAAGTCCTTACAATTTTTGGAACGCAGAAAATTTTTTAATCTAGATTTAAAACACATCTTCTACTAGCTATCGCTGAATATTATGATTTATGCTGGGATGAACTGAGTTGTAACCAAATTAATTAACTAATTTTCGTTATAAATATTAGAAGTTTTGTTGTCAAAGTAGAACTAGCTCAACAGGTATACCGTTGAGTGACTAGATGTGAGACAATACCACTATATCAAAACTTATAGTTGAACAAAACTGTGATTCGCCATTTCGAAAGCAAATGATGGATCAGTACACTATAGTTCAC
>JAOXYD010090878.1:0-12019 GCA_028565735.1 Pinacopodium congolense
TAAACAATTAAACACTGAATTAGGGGTCATAATTCAACAAATTAACCATGAAAATCATATCAATTTGACCCCTATCACTAATTCATTTGAAGTCAGTCCTCATGAAGTCCATTAGAGTTCGTTAGTTCTCATAGCAATTCATGTCTTTTGCCACTATTTTATTTAGGGATTTTTTACGCTTCACTTTCCAAATTCTCTTTAATGCTTGGTAATGTCTAAAATTTTAGCGTCTTCTAGCTTGTCAAGCTCCTAGTCACTCTTGTGTTCATGCCCCTGCAATCACATAAAAAAATGTTTAAAATCCTTAAATCAAAAGAATCTAAATCAAACAAGATGATAAAATAAGAATCCCTGGTAACGACGCTAAAAACTAGTTTTCTAGTTTTACCTACAATGCAAGTATACAAGTAATAACTTATAGTAGATATCGATCCCATGAGAATTGGTTGTAGCCACCTAACAATCAGAATTGCACTTTTTTTTAAGGTAAACGAAAAGTATAGTAACTGAAAATTAAACTATGAGATTTAGGGGTTATTCTATCCTTATTTATCTTTCTTTTAAACTATTAATTTAATTTTTTTTGATTCTAAATATCCAATAGTTGATTACCCTCTCTCGAGATCTAACTAACTAATCTCAATTGAACTATCTAAAAGTTAAATTGTAACCCTCGGTTCACAACATTACTCCTAAACAATGCAATTGGATTTGAAACAATCTTAAGGAAAATTAAAAAATAATTAAGATCCCTCTTCAATCACCTATTAATTAGTTAATTGCAGGTCCATCAAGTTGCTGACTCTCATTATGCACCTTAACTCAAATAAATTAAAACAATCTCTCGATTCGATGTGATTATAAGCTTAACAATTATCACAAACAACTATACATTAAATCAATATAGTAAAATTTGGATAAACAATTCAAGAACAATCCTTAAAATAGATTTAGCAATCCATAATCATGTTCAAACAAAGAGTATTCAGATTAAACATCAAAAGGAAAGTAAAAGAAATATGAATTGGTGAATATGATGAATCCCCCATTGCTGGAAAATCTTGACAACATTTATTGAATCTTGATTGTCCTCCTTATTCTGGAGTTTCTACCCATTTTTCCTCTTCTAAAACCTTCTCGTTTTGTCTTGGATGTGTCCTAAGGTAAGAAGTGTGGTTGCTAGGGTTCCTCATGTCTTATTATGTCCAAAATATCATAAAACACGTTTTGCCACATCATCCCACCACATCAGATTTTTCAACTTTGACCTCTGATCAGTATTTTTGCTATATCTTCGTCTAAAAACCTCAAAATTTCATAAGATTTGATATGTATACTCCTAACATATTGGTATAGCACTTATAAAATTTCATAATATTTGGAGCCCTATAAGTGTACTTAATGAATTTAGAAATTCAGTTGTACAAAATCTAGTACTACCTTGAGCTTCATTTGTTACCTGGACATCTAAACATCAAAGTGCATCAACCAATTCCTCAAATAAGCTAATTTTTCCCTCAAACACTAAACAATACCAAGAAACAATAAAACAACTAAAATATAATGAAAAGGATACAAAAGTTCCTACTAATTCAGTTTAAAACACATAAATAATACTTAAAATACCTAAAAACAACCTAGAAACATAGCCTGAAACACACTTATCAACTTCCACAAACTTAATCCTTTGCTTATCCTCAAGAAAATTAAACACAACCATTTCATTCTATTAGTTCATTTTAAAAAAAACCTAGTGCATGAAATCTTTCAAAATTATGAATTTTTCTCATGATGTTCACTCATTTCACTCAAGTGTTTAAGGGTTGACGTTTTGCTCAAGACTCCCTTTAGGAGACCATGCAACCATAGGCTTGCAAATTCACCAATTTTCTACCACATAGATTACATGCTATCATGGATCAAAAGGACTTTTGTTCATGATTGAAATTTGGCTTAGGTTGAGTAAAAAAAAGAATTGAAGGTTTTGTCACAAGTTTTCATAAAATACTAACTGTAAAAGGGACAACCAAGTATAACTTCTGATATATGCATGTGAATACAACTAACTACTCATTATTACTTATTGCTACTATATTTGATTCTTTTCTTCGTTTTATTTTTCTTCCTTTTTTTCTTTTTCTATTTTTTCTTTTTATCAGTAATAAGGAAACAATAGCAAAAACTATATATAGTGCAAAGCATTGGTAAAAGCACATCTCAAATCATCTCAGAATAAAATGTAAACAAAAAGTCCCAATTAATGCTCACCTAAGACTTCATTAAACTTGTGATTAGGCAGGGTTAATGGGAATTTCGAGTTTTTAATATAAGGTGTTTTATTCAAGAATCAAAATAAAAAGTTAAAGGCTCAAAAGGGGTTATAAAGGATAACGAATCAGTTGTATAACATGCATATAATAGTTTCAAAATGGTTCAGAGCAAGTTCTAAAGGGGCTCTCGTTAAGGGAGTATCACACACAACAAAGAAAATGAAATGAATTTAAAAGGGAGTCATATAGGGTCAATTCCTCATATAGGCTCATATGAAAATCTATCATGCTTCCACACATTACCTAATCACTTAAGTATCAATTTCTGACCAAGTTTATACAATAAATTACTTCAATCATTCAGCATGGTTCACCTACCACTCAAACAACCTAATTCAATTTCAAGCACATAATTTAATCTTATTCCAACTACAATGATAGGATTTCATAGTATGACATACATCACAATGCCCTAACTGCAAATGCCATGCAAAACACAAACCATACTGAAAGTGCTACTTCCCCACACTTAATTTGAACATTATACATATCAGTCTTAAACTATTGACATATTTAAACTATATAATGAAATGTATGACCACGTTTTGATAATGACCTAAAAAGAAAGCAACCAAACCCTTTCCCTACCCTTAAACCACACATTGTCCTTAATGTGAAGAGGGACCACTCATTATAATCACAAGTAAAAGAATAAGGAAAACAACAAAATAAAAAAAAATAATAAGAAAAAGGGAAAGAAAACTTATAGGGATTCCATGGAGACGGCGTGGGGGATGGTACTTGAAATCATATCGCTTCAAAAAATTTTAGAAGCTTCTTATTATGATGATGTTGTTTTCATTCCTTTTGCTCTAACTGTCCTACCATTTGAGTTATTTTGTGATCCATAGAATTGAGACGCCCTACCACTATGTTACAAAGATATGTCAGTTTTAAAACCTCAATTTCATATACAATATACATCATGGTTTCTACATTATTTCCCTATCCAATAATGTTATGGGAAGACATCACATTAAATGCATTTTACTTGTATTCTCTGTGCCGATGTCAATTTCCTATCATTATCTCATATCCTATCTAATTTCACCAACATCAACTTTTCACATGATTGTGTTCTATTTAGGTTCCTTGTTCATTAATATTTACAGATCATTGACGAATGCAATCCTAATAACCTTATTTCAAATCATATGGGGAACAAAATGCCAACACCATATTGGATGACAACTAGTTTAAGAAAGATGCTTATAATATTAGGACTCCATCAATATTCATCTTTTAACATGTTTAGTTAGGCTTCTTGTTTTAGTTTTTTAAACATAGAAATCAAGAAAAACAACATGTTAATATAGTACAGCAACCCAAAAATAATATAGAAATCGCAAAAAACACAAAACTTAATGGAAACAAAGAAAAAAAAATAAAAAGTTGAACAAAATGACCCTTTTGTCACTTATGCATAGGAATTTACATAGTTAACACCATCAACTTGGACCATGTTTGGTTCAACTTTTCATCTTTGTCTTTTGTTTATGTTTTTGTGTTTTTTCTCAGTTTTTATTTGTTTTTATTTGGTTTTTACTATTTTTTCATTTTTTGTGCTTATTAATGTGTTATTTTCTTGATTTATGTGTTTAGAAAAACCAAAACAAAAAAACCAAAACCCACAACTTTACCAAACATCCCCTAAGTATGTACTCTATGCACCATTAGGACTTTGTATCTCTCTTGAGCATAACCCCCGGACCCCTAAAAAAATATTTCATTAATCCCATCGAAATTGCACATGTTAAAAACATTCCCTAATAGTAGATAAACAATTCATAAGTTGTTTTTTTTTCTTCGATGCATTTGTTTCAATTTTTGTGTCAGTGTCCCCACTTTATTTCCTAAAAAAACTACATCAACATATTCATAAGACTTAATAGAAAAAAAAGGATTATAATGTTACTACATTTAACACGTAGTTCATACTTTCTTCAATTGTCTTATGGTTATTACTATATTGTAACAATGCTTATATTCATATTGCTTTTATATATTAAGTTGGTTAGTAGGATGAATACATTTAACTTAGCACCCTTCCTTGAAATCTAACATAGTGTTCAGGCCCGTATAGAATGGAAAAACTAAATTGTGAGGTTTGACCAATCATTCACTTCCTTCATTTTATGTAAGAAAATCTAAAATTGCTAAACCTTTAAAACATTATAACATTATAACCTTATATGTTTAGCATTTGGTAAGTGCCTAAGTTGGTATCAACATCACTTACATTATGCATATTAACAATAAGGATTTTAATATTGAATTATGTCGTATCCTTAATTTACATATGTCATCTACTCCAATTTTCACTTTGTTGATCGCTCAAATTTAAGATATTAAACATCAATTCTAACAACTTTATTATAATTTTTTTACTCCCTTTCTTAATCAATTTCTTCACTATGAAATATTCATATTGAATTGTGTCGTCACATTATGATGATAGTGGATGCAATTTGCCCTAACAACTAAAGACCGTCATATAGTTTATGCATATGCATTTCTTACAAACAATTACACATCCGCCTCATGTTAATTGCAAAATTTTACACTCAAAACTGCATGTATACGGGTCGTAACTTGTAGTAAAAAGCAGATATCAATCCCACGAGGATTGTATCTAGACATCCTATCAATTTGGCTACACTTTTTTCAAGAAACCGATTCAAACAAAATTTAAAATATAAATAAAAAGAAAGAAACTAAAGATAAAAACAAGCAACTAGACTATACAATGTCATTGCCCAATCAATACTACATCTGTGAACATGGCACGTACAAAACTACTGACAAAATTTATACAGTGACATATAGTAAAGACTAAATTCAATTGCATCACATAGCAAACTTCGTACAAACTATACCACAAGTACTTCCATATTGTACAATAATTATAACAACTTCAAACAATTGCCCTAGTTTTAACTGAACAACATAATATCAAATATTATGCCCTTGTCTTCTTTTCCAAACATTTACGCCTTCATACATAATATACCATATATTCAGGGGCGTTAATTATACATTATAGTTAAAGTGTACAAGCATAGTGTACCACGCATAATGCTAATACATATATATTTCAAATTCACAAGGTATAGGTGTTAATAGACAAATTTATGTCCCCTCAAAACATTCATGTGGTCCAAGATATAGTCACGTGTTCCATGCTGCATAGTACAAACAATTACATATGTTGCTTGTGGTACCATGCATTCATACTTATAAAAAAGATAAGGCTAATAATAGTTATAAATAATTACTAAGAAATAATGGTACTAAATGATTATAACTTTCACTTTCAGGTTTTCTGCTTCTTCTGATTGAGGAGTCCGAATGAAGGCAAAGACGTAGATCAGATGAAAACACTAAAATCGTAACTTTTTCTAGATGAACGTGAAGGTGCAGAGCGGACTAAAACATTAAAACCCTAACTTCTTATTCTTATACTCATCTTCATGTCCTAACTTCTTCTTCATATACTCATCATCATGTTCTTCTTAAATTGGCATGACTCTACAGTTTAAAAGTCTATATATAGTATTTGACAAAAGAGACAGTAAGAATCTAGCTATTTAGCTATCGATGGCGATATAAAGAGAGATCGATTCTTATTTATTGGTCGTTACCCATTGAAAACAACATTGAGAGATATACATTCTTATTTACTAAGACAATGGAGTCGACTGTAAAAATTACCCAATATGTCCCTTCAGTTAAATTTTAATATTCGTTTCATTTCCTTTCCTAATTTGTAATCAATCGTTAAAATTTTATCTTACGTGTTAATTAATAGGGGCCACAAGGGGGTGTTTAAGGTGGGGCCATGTAATATCACTGTTAGCCCAACTGTATCAATGCTTAATCAAATACAATTGAATTTATTGTTTTCTTACTTACTTAAATACTCTTCAATTCAACCTAAAATATGTAATAATTGCATACTTATAAACACTATCAATAAAATATCCATTAAGTGAATTTTGAGTTATTTATACTTATCTCTATCAATAATGTGTATTACTCATTTTAATGACTAATTTCAATTTCATCGATCAACCTTTTTTTCACATATTAGTCAATTGATAGATAAAGCTATGTCCCATTTCAATGTCCTAGAAACTCACTGAACCATAACAATTTTCTTTTCCATTGAGTGTGATCCACCTAACAATTACATAGATCAATTAATATCCAGCTTGATTAGAAATTAAAATAATCAAATATGTATTAGGTTGACCTAACTCCCTTTGATGACAATTTTCAAGTTATGAGATCCTAATTTGGGTCTTCCTAACCTAATGTAGACCATTCTAATTCCTAAAAACAAATTGTTCAAAAATTTTTCTTAAGTTTTGCAATGTACAAATATCAATTCTTACATAATAACTTTGCTTAAAAATTTTAAATGGTTCCTTAAAATATGTTTTAAAGATTAAGAAATTTTTCTTAAAGTTCAAGTTAAATTTCCTCTTAAATTTTGAAATGTATATGTATTAAGCCTTAAATAAGATACATTTAGGCAATTTTTTATACCTTGAACCATTGAAATAACTAAGATAAAGGCTACAAGAAATTTATTTTAATTGAATATTTTGGATTAAGTAAGGTCCTAACCCTAATTTGGATGATAACATAATATATGGTTGTTACTAAATTTATTTTTTACTATATTAATAGTTCTATTACAATGAAACTAAGTAATATATTAATAATGAAGTTTAATAAAATGACAGCTTAAGCAAAGGAGATAATTAAATAAATTGATCAATTAAAAGATAAGGAAAATGAACAAAGTGAACTATATAGGATAAGAGAGTTTCAAGGGTATTTAAGTGAAAATAAAATAAAATAAAGAGGAATCAAACTTATTAAGATTAAGAAACCATTATAATATTTTTTGTAATCTTATGTTAAACATTTTAGTGAATTAGGTGCTTAATAATTGACTGATTATTACATGAAGAGCAATAGTGTATTTACTTTGTCAAAATTAAAAGGAAATTTGATTTAAGTTTAAAGAAATCTTTCTAAATGCATTAAAATACTTTTAGGGAACTTTTAAAACGGTTTTAGATCAAGTTTTTGTCAAAGTAATGTGTTTTTAATTTTTAAAGAATTTGAAAATTTATGAAAAAATTATTTTAGGAGGTTTTGGACCGATATTAAAGTTAGGTTGATTTATATTATGGTTCTAAAGTGGTTTATGCATTTTATACTTATAGTTTGACTATTATGACATATTTTTCAACCAAATATCCAAGAAAGATAGATATTTTTATATACCAAAAGTTTGTTCAATAACATTAGTAGATATAATAGTAAACCAATATTATATATTGGTTGAATTAGTGATGCATATTAATTGAACAATATTACTTAAACTAATAGTTACAATAGCTAGTTTTTGTTTGTAACAACTATTTTTTGTCCTATTGAGTAAAAATATACCATAAATAACTTGTAGGAAGGATCTCCAACACTAGAGGTAGTCTTAAGAAACTTTTAAGAGAGATTTAGCATATTCATATGTTTATGACCATAATATAAGCCTTTAACGAGTTATATGATTAAAAAAAAAAAGGAGATCTCGAGTTGTATTTAAATGATCTCTCAACTAAGAGAGCAATTGAATTGTTTAGGATTCCTCTTTATATGTAAAAAATGAGATTATAATTTTTTTCTCTTCACCTTAGGAAAGTGTTGAGTTGATTAGGTGACTTTAAAATTTTGAAATGTTTACTTTGAAAACCAACGGAATTAAGGCAAGTGCACCTATCACAAAAATAATATAATAGAGTAAATTTAAAACTCCAGATGTCGATCTCATGGGGAAAAATTGGCATAATTACTAGATTGATCAAATGACAATTTTTTAGGAAAATCCAAACAAATTGATTAAAAATATGAAAATTGTTAAACTAGACTAACTTAGCTTAAACACTTCAAAAATGATTTTTAATTGCTTCTAAACAATTCTAAAAATTACCAAATATATAAATTAGCTAAGGCTTAGGTGATTGATGATTTAATTGAGCTTTAAACACATTTAAGGTTTGATTAAAGTTCCTTCACAAAATCAAAACAAAGTTACGATTAAGACTTTGCTTTTTCTCTACTAAATCTTGTTTAAAGTTTGTTATACTTTAAATGAAGTAAATATGTTTTAATTTCAAGAAGGTAAGTTTTGAAAAACTAATCTCAGATCTCAAACTTTCACAAAAATCTAGGTTTGTTCGTGTAAGGATTAATTCATGTTGCTTATTGATTTTTCTAAGAATTTAGGATGATTTTTTATGCTTAACTTGTCTTAAAAACTAATCTTAAGTGGCCAACCCAAAATCATTTTGTTTAATCCTTTAATAAACAAAATACATAATCTTTAACATGTCTTTAAGCTCTATTAAATCATATAAACATCAATCCTTAGCCATAAAAATGATGTAGCCACGCATATTGATTAAAACATATAAAATCGTATCGTCACATTATGATGATAGCAGACGCAATTTACCCTAATAACTAATGATCACCATATAGTCTGTGCATATGAATTTCTTACAACAATTCCACACTCGCCTCATGTTGATTGAAAAACCAAACTTAGTTTTATGATCAAAACTGCAAGTATACGGGTCATAACTTATAGTAAAAAGTAGATACCAATCCCATGAGGATTGTATCTAGACACCCTATCAATTTAGCTAAACTTTGTTTAAGAAACTGATTCTAAAAGAATTTAAAATATATAAAAAATAAAAAAACTAAAGATAAAAACAAGCAATTAGACTATACAATGTCATTACCCGATCAATACAACATTGTTGCACAACCTCTGAATTAATTCAAACTTATATAAAAATCAAAGAACATACAAGGTTGTAAGCATAAGAACAAATGATTTGATTAATCTGAAAAATGGAATAAAATAAGTAATAATATGAATTTAGAAACCCCTTTAGATGATTCCTAGACTCATATATGAGTCTTAACAACAAGCTCCAATGTTTAAAAACTCAGAAAACATCATATAAAACATAAATCAAGTGTTTAAAGCCTAAATGATCTAAGAACATTTCAAGAGAGAAGCAAGAGTGTCTCTCTCTTATTTCAGATTTGATTCCTCTCTCTAATCCATGTTTCTTCTGTGTTTTTGTTTGTTTTTACAGTTACTGCAGCCTCCCACATGTGCTAGCAGACAAGGATATTAATTGAAGACACACTATAGTTGCCATCTTGGAGATTTAGAGTTGAAATTGTTGACTACTGCTTTCAATGGCACCCTACCTTCAATCAACAGTACCCTAATAGCCCGCCTTTAATGATCGAATGATGTCGCCTTAATTGGAACCCTATTCATTCATTAATGTGACCCTGGCAGGGAGCCATTAATGGACAGAAATGGGGCATTTTATTCTCATTTTTTCTCCAATCTTCTTCTTCAAGCTCCATCCTAAAAATTAAACATAATAAGATATAAATTTAACAATTAAGCATTGAATTAGGGGTCATAATTCAACAAATTAACCATTAAAACTTTATCAATTTGATCCCTAACAGAAAGGAAGATGTGTAAAGGTTTTTTTTTCACTAGAAGGAAGATACGTGTATGAAAGATTTCTCTTCACATATTATAGAAGTCAATAGTTAATTCCTAAGTGGAGCTTAAAGGGTGAATATGGTTTAAGGTTTATTTAGCCAACCCACTATAAATTAGTTTTGTTTCTTTTCCCCTTATATCCTTATGTTATTTTTTTAATTTTTTGGTAATTATTTTATATGAATTTGACATAATCATTCATTATAATAGGCAATTCAATTATTTTTTTAAATGGGCTAAAAAGTGAATAATATAATTCACCCATATCATCTAGGGACTAAATATTAGTATTAGAGTGAATAACATTCTTTGCATATAGATTTCTATCAAAATTAGGTAAGGATTAGTATGGAATAATTTGATTTAATTTTTAGCCAATAAAGTCAAAGTACATGAAATACTTCCTATTAGTCAAAAGGATTGATCTTTAAGGTGTTATAAATAATGGAGTTTGTGTCCCAATTAAATCTTTAATGAGAGACAAAGTTGAGACCAAGGTAGCAAAAGCTATAAGTGAGACCATACATATGTTATTTTATATGTTAAGTATGAGTGGATTTGTTAAAGTATGCTTAAAATATGTGGGACAAACTTAAAATTATAGATGATGATGCAAATCATGTAAAATAAAAAAAAGTGTGTTTGTTCATCAATAAGAATTGATTTATATGGAACATAGTGATGCAATTCCTAATATTGCATGTTTACTTCAATTACATTATTAATGGTATTAAAAAGTCTTAGGAAGATATATACCAGCGTTGAGTTAATAAAAAGAATGCTTAGTTGTTTATTGAATTTATGGAAGGCAGAGGTGATGATCATACAAAAAGAAAAAATATTTAAGAACCTTGCCATGGGAAGAGTTACTTGGATTACTCCTTAATTACGAGACATGAATGAATGAATTGCATGAAAAGAAAGTATGAAGAGGTGTGGTTTATCAAGTCTTTAAGGATGAGAAAGTTAATGATGATAAGAACTCAATAAATGAGAGTGATGAAGATGATATAAATCTTATAAAAAAGAAATTAAAGAAATTCTTAACGGAGATGAGGGACAAATAATTAAAGAAGAACAAAAAGAAAAAACTTAAAGACATATAGGATGAATCTACAAGTTTGTAGAGTGAGGAATTAAAAAATATAGGCGTGAGTATATGGTTTATAACTAATAATGACGAGCTACAATCTTACTTAATTTTTTATGGTAATGATAATTGTGATGTTAAGCTTTCATATGATGAGTTATTTGAACTCCTAGAGGTTAAAAACTTGAAAATGATGAAAATATCTTCTAAGCATAAAAAGACTTCAAAGCTCTTAAGTCCATGCATGAATGAGAATGAGAAATTAAAGTATGACATATATAAATGGTAGATTATAAGAGTGTGGTTACAATAAGCAAAATGAGGTATTGAAGAAAGGGATCAATGACTTAAAAGATTCCTTATCTAGATTAACTAGGGGTGATGAAAAATTAAACATTACGCTTGAATCCTAAAAGAACTGTAATGATATGAATAGAATTGGTTTCATTTATAGAAGTATGTAATCCAAAGCCCAGACATGATGAGCTTATTGCTTAATCCATCAAATGATTATATAACATCTAATTTTAGATATGAAAACTTTAATTCTCATGCTTCATCCTTTAAGTTCCAAGTAAAAGAAAATTTTCCTTACACATTTTAAGTCTAGAAGGCCTAGCATACAAGGAAAAAACAAGCATAAATTTCATGTAAGACCATCCCAAAAGAGCATACAACATTTTCCTTATTTGTATAGGCCTCTTTATCATAAAAATGGCATAAAATAGGATCACAATCATTATATGTCTCATTACATAAACAAAGGCGTGATACATGATCCCATTCAAAGATCATATTTTTATTAAAGAAGTATCTCATTTTCCATTTTAGATGCTATGCATTTTCATTACAGAAGGAGAGCTCCTAATCTCAAACATATCCAAAAGATAGCATTATGTTACTCACATCATCCATTAAGACCTAAAAATGCATGTAAAACATACTCTTATAGGTCTTTCTCTTATGGCACTAGTGCTTTCAATTCAC
>JAOXYD010090889.1:0-12018 GCA_028565735.1 Pinacopodium congolense
TTGAAAAATTAAAAAAATCAATGAATAACAAAGCATTGGTTAATTATGAGGGTACAAATTCTAAAGAGCATTTTTAGGAACATTCAAGCTTGCTTTAGAGGATTCTAAAGAGTGGAGCAACATGTTAGAGATTGGAAATTAGTTGGAGTTTATTATTGGTGTTTTCTAAACCTTTATTTCATTGTATCTTAACTCAATTTTAATAAATTTTTTTATTATTTTTTGATAATTTGTGTTTATTGATTAATATGTGAGACTAAATTCATTATTTGCTAAGGATAGATTAGTAGATGATTTAATTGAGTTATTGCATGAATTGTGAGGAATTTTTTTTATTTGAGTGCTTAATTATCTATTTTACACTGACCACTTAGAAGATATTGATAGATAATTAAGGATTCAAGGAATCTACCTTAGTTATTGGAAAAATCAATAAAAATGCAATTTAAATCAGTGAATGGCCGAAAATTAGTTAATTGTGAGGGTGGTAATTTTGAAATAAGGAAGTTTAAAATTACATTTCTTGAGTTTTAAGTCTATTACCTAAGTTTGTTAAATGACCGAACAATGAAATATGATCAATAAAGATAGGGCATAGACTTAACCATTATTATGTCTTGTTCTTTTAAAGATACCCTAGATTAGGCAACATAATTATTTAAAAACTCATTTGAATAATTAAAACTAGAAAATCCTAGCTATATAGTTTATTTGGTGATTCTTAATTGCAATTTTGATTTTTTTACATTAATTAAAGATTTTGATTTATTTTAATAGTTCTTAATTTAGTTAATGAATCAATTTGAGTTCCTTAGATAATTATAATTCAAATGACTTAGTAATTACGTATAGATTCTCAAAGGAACGATAATGTACACTTCAATAGATCTACCGTATACTTATTGGTAGGTGTATTTGGTTATAATTGGTCTTAGGATAAAATTAAATTCAAAGAATAGTAAGAAGACCATAACCAGTACATACAATAAGTTTTTTATGTTGTTAACAAGGATTCACACTAGAAATACTAGGAATAAATATGTGGCAAGTCGTATAGAGGTTTAACTTTTTTTATTTTTAAAAAATGAATTTCTATGTTTTAATTTTTGTTTATTTGTTTGATTTTTTATTTAATTATTAGGAATAGATTGTCTATGATTAGGTTAGAGTTTTTTTATTTTTGTTTTTATTTTATTTTAGTCTTTACACTGGGTCATCTTTTAGTGACTACCTGTAGGCATCAAGATGATATGGTAGGATGACCACGGGCATGGTTGCCAATGGTCAGGAAGTAGAGTTTTTGATTGGGGTGATGGATGGACGAGCACAAATGAGCAATTAGATGATACCTACACTCTTAGTTGGATAAACCACCCCAATTACTCTTTGCTTATTAAGGCCCACTTTGAATCACCCTTACCATTTTATCATTAACAACAATCTGGGGATGATTCAAGATTGACATTGTGAGAGGTAATAAATAAGTACATATCTAAGAGCAAGCTAGGTTAAGAAGACTTAAAAGTTCTTGTTGATATTTGGCAATTTAGATGGACCAATTAGTTGAATTAGTTACAGGAGATGATTAAATTAAACAATTGAACCATAAGAGAATGCCATGGAAGTTGTTGAAGATGAGGATAGTGAACAGACTATTGAAAATATGGAAATTAAGGAGGAAGAGGAAGCACCTGAGAGTGTTGATTTTATTGATATTACAGCTCTCAATCATATGTTAGGGGTTATGTATCAAGACTTTTTACCATGGTGTTTAGTGAATGGTGAAATAATGAACATAAGAACCTAATAGTAGGTGTAGGGAATAATAAGAAAATGGCATGCTATTATGAAAAAGATAAAGAGAAAGATTTAGGTGATAGACCTAGGAAGAGAAGTAAATTTCTTTAACAATAGGCTCCAGTTAAAAGACCTTAAATAAATGCTTCTTAAGAGGTAAGTCAATCGTAGAATTTAGTTTCTTTTCATGTCTGTTAAGTTTAGTTCATTAGTTGCCACTTTAGCTAGTTTCCTTTTGTCTAGTGTTTTTAAGGTAGTTTCCTTCATTTCGTTTTGTATGATTTAACATTTTTGAGCAATTTAGATGTACAATCATACTAATTTTGATTATTTATAAGCTAACGAGGGATTAATGGTAATTTAGAATTCTTAGAGAAAAATGTTAGGTAGAATATCAATAGCCCTCACTAATGGAACTATTGTAGTCTGTCCAATCTACCGTTGTAGCATGAATAGAGGACATCAGTGCAAGTCTTTAATAGCATCATTGTAGCCCTTGTGAACCACTGTTGAACCCCGTGTTTCATCTAAATGTGGTGCTGTTTTGAGTTTTTCCTTGGCTACTTTTTCTTTTTCTTCTTCTTCCTCCTTTAATGTCATTCTTTTGTGTTCAAACCCATATTACCATCTGTTTATTCCCCATTGTCACTAGAAATAATCTCTCTTATGGGTTTCTTCACCTCTTCTTCCACCTAGCACCATTTTTTACCTAGGACCTAAATTGTTTTCCCTACTTTTCACCATCACTAATCTCTGTCACCCATAGCCAACACTGCCCCTTTGTTTATTCCCCCTCTTTTTCATAGTGATTTTTTTTCATTTTTTAACGAAAACTTTACGCCATCATGCTTATCATCCCTCTATTTATAGTTTTCTACAATTTTTAAGCCCTATTATTATCACCTTCAATGAGAAAAATTTTTGATGGATAGGTTTGTTTTAAGTTATCTTTCTAGGTTGTTTTTAGGTGTTTTAGAGTAACAATTTTGTGTTTAGCACTTAGATTTAGGTGCTTTTATGTTCTCATTAATCTTTATATGTTTTGTGTGATAATTATTGATGTAAGGTGATAGTGTGTTTTAGATGATTTTTTAGGTGTTTTTGAGTGATAGTTGTGTGTTTAGGAGATAGATTTATGTTTTTTATGTCTTTATTAATTTTTATGTATTTTGTGTGATAATTATTGATGTAAGGCAGGGATTTGGTCTTATTTAAGTGGATTCTTAATGTGTTTATGAACTAAGAAGCTAGAGGAGTAGGAGAAAAAGAAATGGAGGAGAAACAGTTATGGCCATGATCGTTGAGGTCCACAATTGTGCATAGCTGATCAAGGAATTTTGGTGTTGCCACTATCAAGATCATGTAAGGTTTCAAGATCATGCAGGTGTAATTTCTTGCACCTATGGCCACGCTCGTGGGAGGATTTGGTCGTATTTAAGTGGATGCTTAATGTGTAGATGAAATAAGAAGCTAGAGGAGGAGGAGAAGAATAAGAAATGGAGGAGAAACAGTTATGGCCATGATCATGGGGTCCATAATTGTGCATAGCTGATAAAAGAATTTTGGTGTCACCACTATCAAGATTGTGTAAGGTTTCACGATCATGTAGGTGTTATGTCTTGTGCCTATATCCACGATCATGGGACTTTCACAATCGTGCACTCTAAATAAATCTATTGGACCTTGAATTCACATTTTTAAAAGAGATTGAAGCTATTTGGGACCCAAAAATCACTTGAAAAATCCTAAGAGCTACTCCAAGAGGGCTAGGAAGTATTTAAGAAAGAAGATAAACACAAAAGGGTGATAGGAATAAGGGGAAATTAATATTAAACAACAAAAACTTAAGATAAATCCAATTTTCACATTCAAAATTCAATGCTTTTTCTCTTCTTTTCTTTCTTTTCCTTTTTATTAATTTCAATATTGGGAATTTAATTAACATTATTGAATTCTAAGTATGTTTTAGGAATTACTCTTGAATTTTTTTGTCAAACTTTTATCTTGATTTAATACACATATGCTTATGATTCTTATTATGCTCAATCTATATTTTGTATCGAGAGATTGAATTAGGAAATTCATGCTATATTATGTAATAAGAGTTTATACCATTATAGACTTATAGACATTAGGTTAATAGACAACTAGAGAGGAATCTTAATTGGTTATTAATTACCCATAAGATTGTTTCAAAACTAACTGGATACTTAGGAATATTTTTGAGAGATTAAGAGATTGTAATTAAATTTCTATCTATGTCAATTAGGGGGAACTTGATTAGATCTCGAGAGAGGATAAACAAAACTATAGGATATGTAGGGTTAACATAATTGAATCAATAAGGTAAGAGGAATGCAAAACAAGGATATAAGTAAATTTTAAGTGTTGATCATTGGTTAATCTCAAGTTCACTACTTTCTTAATTGTTCAATTATTAAATTTTTATTTAGTTTATTTTGAATTAAATTAATTCTAGTATTTGCCTTAAACAAAGTGTAATTTAAGATGACAAGTGACTAATCACAATCCTTGTGGAAACAATACTAGTTATACTATAGGGATACAATTTGTAGACTCACGGTATAACAACAACATGTTTTTGGTGTCGTTGTGAGGGATCATTAAAACCACAAATTTTTTTTTTTGGGTCTAGCAATGCTGGGATCCAAATGATAGAATAAGGTATAAACATGTTTGAATTATTGGAGTGGAAGATGGACAAGTTGATGGATGTGCTTAACTCAAAGTTCACAAGTCAAGATGAGAGCTAGGAGAGGATGAAAGCCAAGTTCATATGCATTTTAATTCCATTTTAATCCTATTTTTTTGTTTAATTGCTCATTTTTTGTTCTTATTGAGTTTTCATGAAGATTTAACCATGAAACATAAATACAAGCTAAAACAAAGAAGTTTGGAGCAGAATTAGAGTAAAAATGAAGTAAAGGCTCAGAGTCTGCACCAACATGGCGAGTTAGGAGGACCAATACTACGAGTTGCCAGCCCGTCGTATCCTTACAAAACCCAAGACCTATACGGCAGGTTGTCAGCCCATCTTGTTACTTAAAGAACCCCTCGTATAGGTCCCCATCAGAAAAAATAAAATAAAAAAAGAGCAGTAAGTTTTTTTTTGTATCCAAACCTTCCCAAACCTTAATGAGGCATTATAAAAGTAAGAAAGGGAGCTGAGGACATCATCTTTAGCTCTCAACTTGGAGAAGACATTTTTCTGGTGTTTCTTTAGTTTTTTTTCATGTATTTTGATTGTTTTTCCTTGTTATTTCAATTTATGCCCTTAGATTTCATGTTGAGGTGTTGTTTTCCTTCTATTTTAGTTGTTTTTTACTACTGTTTATGTATTTTCATTAATTTTTTATGTATTTTGTTTGAATTTTTTTATTTATGTATGAATGCTTTGTTTATGTTAATATATTTCTTTCTGTTCCAGCCCTGTTTCCTTTAATCTCAATGTGATTTATGAGTTTTTAGTTGTTGTCTTGCTTAGTTTCATTTTGGGTTTGTTATTATAATTATGTTTGGTTAATTTAGTCTTGGGTTAGAAGTTATTAATGGGATTTTCATTTAATAATTATGAGAATTGACTAGAAATTGAATGGGCTATATGATTTAGGTTAGGATCAAATTGGTATTCTAATAAAATATCATGATTAGGGATTACTGCTTAGGACTAGCTACCCTAAGTTTAATTTCTAGTTCAATTCCTAGGAATGAACTTGTGATATGTAATAGTCCTAATAATTTCTGCAAGTAGCAATAGGATAATTGAATTTTTCAGTGAACTTAATTAAGTTAGCCTAAGATTCCAATCCTCTAGGCTACATAGTCTAAGTTTGTGTGACTATGGCTTAGGATAGTCGTTCCTTAGTTCTTAAAACTACTATGGCGTTAAATCTAGAGAGCTTATTTTAGGTTACCGTGTGGTTAGGGATAAATTTTCTATCATATGGGACTTATTTGAAAATAGAGGAATATAGGATGCAAGAGTTTGTTTATATTTATAGGCTAGCATCTTAAACCAATCATCATTTATTTGTTTCGAGGATTAATTATAAGTCTAGAATCCCAGATTTATCTTCCACCTAGCTTTTTGTATTTGTTATTTATTTCTTGTTTGTTTGCTTCTGTTTTATTAATTGTCTTTAGTGTTTAGTTTAATGTCTTCACATTCAGGGGTTTTTCTTTTTCATTTTTAGCAACATTAGAATAGCTTTAGTATACCCTAACTCCCTGTGAGATCGACCATGATTTACCCTAACTACGTAGTTAGGATTAGTTAGGGAAATTTATTATTTAGGAGTTCACAATGACATAACAAAATTTTTGAGCCATTTCCAGGGAATTAGCTTTTGTGTTTTAGCTGTTTCTAGTGTTGTTTTTGGTCACCTTATCTCTTGTTTGTCTTTAATTTATGGCTTTTTCTACATTTTAAGATCTTTAACGGTGATGGATCATTATCAGCGTACTTTTGAGTTTTGTTCTTATTCATACTATCTTGATAATGAGTTTGATTCTTCTACTACTTATAGGTTAAAGCAGCAAATGAAAAATTTCACACGCTTCGCTGCGTAAGTACCGATGGATGATCAATAAAATAAGGTATGCGAAGTTTGCACATTTTTGGATTATATTTTTTGTACGTGTCCTATTTTACAGGATACGCAGTACATGTTTGATTCTCCACGGGACTACTACCAAAATCAAGCACACTTTCAACCTCCACCTCCACCATTACCACCATAAGTTGATGGGATGTCGTTAGAAGATCTTTTCAATTCCAGTAGGAAATGAGGAGTAGCTTAAAGACCTTGGAAGATCAATTAAGCCACTTAGCGATGTGGTTCAAAGCATAGAATCCCAATTGTCTACAAGTTTTTTAAACCAACAGGAGAGCGATGCTAAGGTGTCGACATTCCATCGAGGAGTAGAGATCTAATGGATAACCTAAAAGTCATAAAGGAAAAGCAAGATAATCTAGGAGAGGAAAAGGCACTTGTTCAAGAAAAGGAGGAGGATGCGTAACCTCCTAAGGTAAGTGATACATTTTTTGTTATTGCTAATTAAATTTCATTTCCTTTTCCTAGTTTTCTGCAGGTGAAAGAAGAAGAAAAAGAAGAGAAGCAAGAAGAAGAATAACCAAATGGTGCTAGCTTGATGAATGAGTTGTGGGCAAGTGAGTGGAAGATCTAAGGTACTAAGAAGGATGAAGAGTCTTCACAACCATTTGCGATACTATTATGAGACCATCCTGGTATAAGAAAGGTGATGTCTTAAAAGATGAGTGGACATTGGAGTATGATGGCAAAACGATGCAGTTCTACTCTTCAAAAGTTATGGGGCATCGTGCTACTTGGGAGCCTACTTCGAGGGAAGTTGTTTTAAGCTCCTCACAGAGTTTAAGCATACTTCTTGTTGGGTTCAAGATCCATTTGACAATGGATGATGTAAATATGCTGAGGGTTAAGCTTATGACCTTAACTAAGTGCTTAATAGGAGGCACCCCATCCGTATCCCTTAGTTTGTCTGTTTGTGTGTTTTTCTCTTTTGTAAATATTTTTTTGGTTAGTTTTCTTTGCGTGTTTTATTTGCTTTTTGTGTGTTTTTGTTGGAGTTGGAAGATGGGCTCCTTATTCTTCATAAAGAAAGTTGTGCTCTTGGTTTAATGCTTGATATGGCCTTCTAACTCCATGAGAGTATTCTTGTTCCCATTCCTTTGTATTCTTCATTAATATAGTGACATTGGAGACAATTTCGCATTTAAGTATGAGGGTGGGGCAAGTTGAGAAAATTTTTTACACACTTGGATTGTTGTGAGTTTGATGGTGATGATGAGAATGTGGTAGTTTGAATAATTTTGATCATTAGTTAATAGTTAATTGTGGTATAGGAATTATGATGATGCTTTTGATTTGAGAAACTTTTCTTGACTCTTGAAATGATGCTAACTCCAAAGTTTTTTGTTTTTCCTTTTTTTTTGAGTTCCTTGCATGTGTTTAGTGACCCATTTGTATAATATTTAATGATTGAGTCCATTCTGTATTGTTTGTCATATAAATATGAGATGGTATATTTAGAATAAAGTGTCAAAAGAAAAAGAAAACAAAAAAAAAAGAAAATAAGCAAAAGAGAGAAAAAAAGGAAAAAGTGCCAAAAAAAGAAAAAGAAAGAAAAAGAAGAAGAAAGAAAAGAAAACAAGAAAGAAGAAAAGTGTTCTTATTATTATTGAAAGCATCTTTTTTTTTTAATGTTGTTCAATAAGAAGCATCTTTGTTCTTTTGTATTAAGTGGTTCTTTTAACCATTTGAAAATGGTGATCTAACCTAGTAACTGGGGGTGTTCATAACAAATGTTCACCTTCGTGTCAAAAAGTTAGATAACCTCTCAAACAAGTATTACTCAAATCCCATATTGTATCGTGCTTTCATTTTAATTTCGTTATTTAGAGCATCCTTGATTAGTTTGTGTGATAACTTATGAAAAATGGCTTGAATGTTGGATATTATGCCTATTGGGTTGCTTTTTGACCGATTGTGTGCTTTGCTTGTGATTAGCTTATTTTTGATCATGATAGAGTTGAAATTTGTGAATTGGATTAAAGGCATTGATTAATTTCTGTTTTGCTTAATTACATATTAACTCTTGATCAGGATTGTTTGAGTGAAGCGTTTAAGTTATTGCTTGAGGACAAGTAATAGGTCAAGTGTGGAGGTATTTGATAGGATTGAAATATATTTTTTCATATGCATTTTAATGCCATTTCAATCCTATTTTTGTGTTTAATTTCTCATTTTATGTTCTTATTGAGTTGTCATGTAGATTTAATCATGGAACATAAATACAAGCTAAAAGGAAGAAGTTTGGAGAAGAATTGGAGCAAAAATGAAGTAAAGGCTCAGAATCTACACCAATATGGTGGGTTAGGAGGACTAATACAATGGGTTGCCAGCCTGCTGTATCCCTTCAAAACCTAGGACCTATACGGCAGGTGGCCATCCCATCATATTACTTAAAGAACCCAAAGTATAAGTCAATGTCAGTAAAAATAAGGGTAGTAAGGTCTTTTCACATCCAAACCCTACCAAACCCTAAGGAGGAACTATAAAAGGCAGAGATGGAGCTGAGGGCATCATGTTTGGCTCTCCACTTGGAGAAGCCCTTTTTCTTGTGTTTCCTTAGTTTTTTCATGTATTTTGATTGTTTTTCCTTGTTATTTCACTTTTTGCCCTTAGATTTCATGTTTAGATATTGTTTTCCTTCTATTTTAGTTGTTTTTACTGTTGTTTATATATTTTTGTTATGGATTTTGTTTGGATTTTTGTTATTTATGTATGAATGCTTTGTTTATGCTAATATATGGTAGTTTCTTTTTGTTCCAGCCATGTTTCCTTTAATTTTAATATGATTTATGTGTTTTTAGCTATTATCTTGCTTAGTTTCATTTTAGGTTTTGATATTTTAATTATGTTTAGCTAATTTAGTCTTGGGTTAGAAGATATTAATGGGATTTTGGTCTAATAATTGTGAGAATTGACTAGGAATTAAAGGAGCTTTATGATTTAGGGTTAGGATTAAATTGGAATTTTAGTAAAATGTGATGAATTAGGGATTAATACTTAGGATTAGTTACCCTAGGTGTAATTTCTAGTTTAATTGTTAGGAATGAACTTGTGATACATAATAGTCCTAGTTATTTCCACAATTAGCAATAAGCTAATTGAATTTGTCAATGAACTTAATCAACTTAGCCTATGGTTCCAATCTTTTGGGCTACATAGTTCGAGTTTGTGTGACTATAGCTTAGGTTAGTCGTTCCTTAGTTATTAAAGCTATTACGTTGTTAAATCTAAAGAGCTTATTCTATGTTGTTACGTAGTTGGAGATAAGATTTCTATCGTATAGGACTTGTTTAAAAATGGAGGAATATAGGACATAAGAGCTTGTTTGTGTCTATAGGCTAGCATCATTGACTAATCACAATTTATCTATTTCGAGGATCAATTATAAGTCTAGAATCTCGAATTTATGTTCTACCCAGCATTTTGTATTTGTTATTTGTTTCTTATTTGTTTGCTTTCGTTTCGTTAATGGTCTTTAATGTTTAGTTTAATGTCTTCACATCTAGGGTTTTTTGTTTGCCTTTTTGGCAACAGTATAATAGCTTTAACATACCCTAGCTCCCTATGGGATTGACCATGACTAACCTTAGCTACATAGTTAGGATTAGTTAGGTAAATTTATTATTTGGGAGTTCATGATGACATAACACTCTTCCATCTATGATTTAGAGGTTTAGGTTAGGCAGGTAGCTAATGCATTGTCCACAAGAAGTGTGGGGAGTCTTCCAAACAATATAGAATCTAATATAATAGATCAGCTGAAGGCCATCAAACTTAAAAGTAAGATATAATTAGAAGGATTAGCTGAGAAGAAGGTATAAATCCACAAGGAAGAGAGCCAAGAAAAGGGAGACATGAATGAATAAGAACCATAAGTTCCACCATGTTAGTAGTAAAATTGATTAAGTTTTAATTGATTATTTTTTGAATTATAATCCCTAATTCAGTGCATAACTTTCTAATTTATGTTTTATAAGGTGTAAATTGCATATGGATTATTTAAAAGTGAAGATTAGAGCAAAATAATGAAGAAATTTGAGTATTTTGGACCATTAACATAGGTCTAGAGAGAACCTCATTGATGGTTCCTAGCCTTGCATTGAAGGAGTCAACAAAAGACAGTCAACAGTGATTGACAATTTCTTAGACTTGAGAAATCAATTTAGGTTGTTAGAAAAATCAATAAACAACACAAATCAATCAATGAGTGACCAAACTTTGATTATTTTTGAGAATTAAAGTTCTGAGATTAATTTTCTAGAAGTCTCTTTCTTGATTTTTAAAACCTATTAACTTAATTTAATGCATGGTCAAACTTTAAATTAAGATTAATAAAGAAAAGAAAACGTCTTAACCATAGTTTTGTCTTGAAATTTTGAAGGAGTTTTAAATCAATCCTTAAAATTTTTAGAAGCTTAATTAAATCAATAATCATTTAATCCTTAGCTATTTCTACACTTTGGTAATTTTTGGTAATTTTTGAAAGCAAGTTTTAAGTCATTTTCAAGTGTTTAAGCCAACCTTAAAAAAACACTTCCACCAAACTTTAGAGCCAACCAACCTCCAAGAGAATTGCCTAGTTTTGAAGAGACAGTTCTTAAGTACATACAATTTAATGAGCCAAGGATGCAAAATCATGAGGCGTCAATTAAGAATTTAGAGACTGAGGTTGGGCAAATTGTGCAACTCTTACAGGAGAGGCTACTTGGTATGTTACCTAGTATTACTGAAGCCAATCCTAAAGAGCATGTTAAAGCAATTATCTTAAGAAGTGGAAAAGAGGTTGAGAATGAAAGAGTGAATTTAGAAGAGATGGGAAAGCAAGTATTGGTGGAGGAAGAAGAGAAAGAGAAAGAAAGAGAACACGACAGAAAAGAGAGAGCCAATGATAAAAGCGAGCTATCTGAAGAAGAAGAGAAGAAAAAAGAGAAGGAAGTTGAGGGTGAAAATTTTTATAAGCCACCTAGGTTATTCGCTAATCCAAATATGCAACCATAGAAACCTAGGATTCCATACTCTTAAAGGTTAAAGAATACAAAACTCAATAAGTAATTTGGGAAAATTTTGGAGATATTTAAGAAATATCATATCATTATCCCGTTTGTCGAGGCCATTACTTAAATGCCCTTTTATGCTAAATTTTTAAAGGAAATCTGGCCACATAGAAAATTAGCTCAAATTAATCTATTTTTCAATGTACAATTTAACAATTAACTCAAGACTAACATTCAACAAGCGTATCGGTCGAATCAAGTAATAAAGTGGAGTACATATAAGACTCCGAGTATAGATCTAACGAAGAAGTTTCTAAGATGTAAGTACTAAGTCAATCGGATTATAATTATCTAGAAGAAACTCAGATTTATGATAAAATAAATAACTAAAAGCTAATCTAAAAAGCCTAGAAAAACTTTCAATCTATTGTAAAAGAGCTACAGATTGCTTTTCTAAATTATTCAGTCAAGCTTTGGTGGTAGATGATTTAATTGATGGATCGGTGATACTTAATCTAGGGTCTTCTCTAATTCAAGGCAGCGCTATGGTTAAGACACTGACTTATCTCTATTAGTCCTATCCTAGGGTTTGG
>JAOXYD010090900.1:0-12018 GCA_028565735.1 Pinacopodium congolense
AGTTCAACCCTTAACCAAATAGAAGCACCAGTATCTACCATTTTAGGCCCCAACAACTGGCTTTCGATTGGCGCAATTGTATATTCTTCTTTCATCATTTTACTTACCATAATCGAAAATTATTACCAGCTACTACATTTATCACATAGATCCCAACGCAATCTTCCCAAGCTTTTTAAGAGCTTTCTCGGTATGCTAGCTATAAGCACAAGCCATGGCAGCAACTGTAGCTATTATTTAGATCATGAAACAAAAGTACAAAAAAAATTATCAAATTGAAAACGCCCACCTGAACCTCTAGTCTGGCAACTTCCATTCACTTCAATGAAAGACCATATCTAAATAGTACGCCATTTAACACAGAGTAGAAGAGAAATAATCGATCTGTTCTCATTAACTATAAAACAAAGTCATTACCAACTTATATACAGCAACACAATAAAGTCAATAATTAAGAACAGAATACCAAATATAACCCTCTAGCTAATAAACAACTAAGTCAACAAGTCAATAAGACTAAGCTAAATTACTTAATTCTACATATATGGTAACACCCCCCTCCCAAAAGTTGGAGTTGTGGAACAAATATCCACTAAGCTCAACTTGGACAAAAGTAAAGAAAAAGTAGGAAAAACTAAAACTTTTATGAACAAATCTGCAACTTGCTATTTACTAGGAATATGTCTTGGAGAAATGAAACCAAACTTGAACTGCTCACGAACCAAATAACAGTCGATGTTCAAGTGATTAGTACGCTCATGAAACACCGGGTTAGCGGTAATGTGCAAGGCAGCTTGCTTGTCACACCAAAAAGGGATTGGTGTCATAATAGAAATTCTGAAATCCTGTAGTAAGTAAGACAACTAAAATAACTCATAAATGATTGAAGTCATGCTGTGATATTTAGCTTCGGCAAAGAAACGGGAAACATTAGATTGCTTTTTGGTCTTCTAAGAAATCAAATCTGAACCCAAAAAAATACAATATCCATTAAGAGAGCATCTAGTGACATCACAAGATGCCCAATCTGCATTTGAAAAGGCCTAAAGACCAAAGCTATTAGAAATAGGGAAAATAAACCCTTAGATGGACAACCTTTAAGATAAAGAAGAAGATGCATAGCTGCATCCCAATGAGACTGACAAGGATGCTGGATAAATTAGCTTAATTGCTGCACACCATAAGAGATATCAGGGCGTGTAAAACCCAAATAGAGCAGTCTACCCCCCAGTCTTCGGTAAGGTTCCAAATTAGATAAAAAGGAATCAACATCTATTGTGAGTTTAACACCCTTAGGAAAAGGTGTAGCAACAGCTTTAACATCAAGAAAACCAACATCCTATAAAATATCTAAAATATACTTCTGTTGATTCACAAACATACCTAATTCAGATCTAGCAATCTCTAAACCAAGAAAGTATTTAGCATGACTGAGATCTTTAGTAGTAAATTAAGCATGCAAAAAATCTTTGACCTTTGAAATTTCTATCTTCGAAGGGTCGGTGAGCAGAACATCATCTACGTAGACAATTAAAGCCAAAAATGAAGCACCAAAATGTTTAATGAACAAACAATGATCATGTTTGGACTGTTGAAATCCAAAAGACTGCAAATGAGAAGTAAAAGCCATATTTCACTGTCTAGAGACTTGTTTTAAGCCATATAAGGACTTCTTAAGATTACAAACTTGTCCAGTGGCAATAGCAAATATCCCTTCAGGGGGAAGCATATAAACATCTTCATCCAAAGACTTATGAAGGAATGCATTATTTATATCAAGTTGATGTATAAGCCAAGAATAAGAAGATGCAACTGCAAAAAATACTCGAACAGTTACAATTTTAGTTATTAGTGAAAAAATATCAATGTAATATACCCCCTCAATCTTTTTATAACCTTTAGCTACCAATCATGGCTTATACCGATCCACACTACCATTAGGCTTGAGTTTAAGTTTATAAACCCATTTAGAACTAGTAGCCTTTTCCTGCAGGTAAAACAATTAATTCCTAAGTACCATTCTTCTCTAAAGCAGTTAATTTTTACTATATAGCCTTAACGTAGTCATCATGAAATATTACCTAACTATAAGATTTGGGTTTATGTACAGTTGATAGGTTAGCCAAAAAAGAAATGTATGCAGGAGAAAAGGAGGTAGCAGAAACAGCAGAAGAAAAGTCAGCAGAGGATAGAGTTGAAATAACACTGTGACAGACAAAATCATTCATCCAAGAAGGTTTAACAATAGGTCTAGTGGAACGTCTTAACTAGGGAGCAGGTAAAGATTCATTTGAAACAGGAAATTCAAGTGTAAGGGCAGCAGGTATAGAAGTATCAAAATAAGGGGAAATTGTAACAGGGTCAATGGAAAAGTCCAAAGGAACAATGAGTAAAGGAGGAGAGGACTCAGGTTTATAAGTAAGTTTGTAAGGGAAATGATACTCATGAAATACAACATCTTTAGAAATGAAGGTTGTGTGATGATCAAGATCAAAAAGTTTAAAAGCCTTTTAACCTTGATTATAACCAATGAATATACATTTATAAGCACGTTTATCAAACTTATCCTTAGATGGAATCACATTGGTAGCAAAGCACAAACAACCAAAAGTACGAAGCAAATCATAAGATGGTAAACGACTATAGAGGACCTCATGTAGAGACTTCCAATTCAAAACTGAAGTAGGCAAGTGATTAATAATGTGTGTGGCTATAAAGATAGACTCACCCCAAAATTTCCTAGGCAAGCAAGCTTGAAACATTAATGCTCTAGCTACTTATAACAAGTGTTTATGTTTTCACTCAACAACCCCCTTCTGTTGTGGGGTATAGGGACAAGATCTTTGAAGTAAAACCCCAAGATCCTTAAATAACTATTAATAAGTAAGGTTCAAAATCTCAGCACCATTGTTAGACCTAACTACCCTTACTATGGTGTTAAATTGAGTGGAAGTCATTTTACAGAAGGTCTATAAAATAATCTGAGTTTGTGTTTGATGATGTATGAAATAAGTCTAAGTGACCCTACTAAATTCATCCACTAAGGTAGGCACATAGTGCCTACCTGTGATGGAAGGCGGCCTATACGGGCCCCAAATATCAACATGAAGAAGGTCAAAATTGTGAGTGGTATGAATGTTACTTGTGGGAAAAGGCAACCTATGTTGCTTTGCAAGAGGACAAAAATCACATAGTCAAGATTAGAAGTTTTATTCATAAGTATAAGAATATATTTCAGTACATGAAATGAAGTATGACCAAGTCTTTGATACCACAAATTGACATCGGAAGTAACATTAACATGTACAGGATACAATGGTTTAGGAAAAGAATGTAATGAATGGAAAGAGTAATGACTGATAGTTTCTGCAAAAAAGGACATCTTATCTAAGACATAGAGCTACCTCACTAACTTGCCTACCCCTAAGACTGCCTTAGACTTCAAGTCCTGCAAAATGCAATATAAAGGGGAAAATAAAACTTAATATTTATTGTACGACTCAATTTGCTAACTGAGAGTAGGTTAAATTTAAAATTGGGAAGATGTAGTGTATCTGTAAAAACCAGGTTGTTGCTAAGATGAATGTCACCTATACGATGAACAAATGTAAAGGATCCATCAGGCAAGTATATAGGTATACAACGTTTTGGTTTCAAAGGTTTGGTCATAAGAGAAAGATTTGCACACATATGATTAACAGCTCCTGTGTCAACTATCCATGATTCAAATCCTATTAAATCAAGATAGGGTAAAGCATGAGTAAGGATAGTACCTGCAAAATCATCTAAATGCCTTCACTGGGTCTAGTGAGGCCTTCCCTTTCAGCAACTTCAAGAATTCGGCCTTCACCAGTTCGAAAATCAAGGATGCTAAAGGAGAGTCTTCCTTCTTATCTTCAACTATAGTCTCAACAGCAGCTCCCAAAAAATTCTTAACAGTTGATGAATCCTTCTTCCGTTATTCAATTAAGGTCTTATACCAGTCAAGAACCCCATGAAGCTTGAAACAACTATCCTTGACATGCCTATTCTTATCACAGTAGTCACAATGCAACAACCGTTTATCAACCATCCCTTTCTTATAAGAACCATTCTTACTAGCCTGATCTTTCTTAACCTCTTTAGTCCGAAGCATAAATGCACTATTGTCAATTGTATCAGCCAAACCCATATGAACCTCTCATTACTTCTCCACTCTTAAAATCTTTAAGTAGGTAAGCTCTATTCACACTAGTTAGGGGATCCATAACCAAAATCTAGTTCCTACTATTATCATATCCTTCATTCAGACCCATTAAGAACTGCATAAGTTGATTTAAGGATGTTAAATCTACAATTGCCTTAAAAGACCCATAAATGCACTGTGGCACTAGTATGAGACAAATCAATTCATCCTATAACCTTTTGAGTTTTGTGAAATAGGCCACTACTAACAGATTACCTTAGGAAATAGAGACAATTTCCCTCTATAATTGATACAATAATGGCCCATTGCACTCACCATATCCCTCCTCCAATTCTTCCTATAACTCCCGTGCAGTATTAGTATAAATGAAAGCCTCTACAAGTTCTTTAGAAATGGAATTCAAAATCCATGAACGAACCATGCAATCAACATGTATCCACTGATCATATTTAGTTTAATCTAAGCTAGGTTTTACACAACGCCCATCTATAAACCTTCGCTTAACCATAGCACCAAAAGCAATCTTAATTGAGTGACTCCAAGATAGATAATTGTTTCCAGATAAAAGAGTGGTGACAAGCGCCATACCTGGATGGTCAAAACTTTGTAGAAGCAAGGCGTCGCTATCCACTATACAGCGTGCTCCCAAAACGCACTCAGTAGGAGAATCAATCAACCATCAAGACTTCCAAAGATGAGAAAAATGACAACCAATGTCTAAAAGAAGGATAAACTCCAAGACGAACCTCAATGAGGGAAGAATCGGCAACTTCCAATCTTCAAATCAAAGCGAAATCCCTACCGCTATTGACCGAATAACTGAAGATCTGTTTCGCAAACGAAACTCTATACTTCGTATTCGGTGAGCCAACAAAAAGCCCCTTCATGACAAATAGAAAACACAAAGATTTCAATCCCCATCAAAACCCTAGGCTCTGATACCATGAACACAGAGCAGAAGAGAAATAATTGATTTGTTCTCATTAACTATAAAACAAAGTCGTTACCAGCTTATATAAGTCAACACAATAAAGTCAATAAACAAGAACAGAATATCAAATATAACCCTCCAGCTAATAAACAACTAAGTCAACAAGTCAATAAGACTAAGCTTAATTACTTAATCCTACACATATGGTAACAATTCCACTTTAGAAGTCTAATGGAGAAATTCATTAGTTGAGAATATGCTTCCATCTGAATTATCTCTTACAACCTATTTTAGGATGATATGTTTGTAATTAAGAGATTGTACACTAATATAAGTTTTTTTAGCGAAAGAAAACATGTAAATTCAAAGTCGAGAATGACAAAGATGTGAGAATGCAAATGAAAATAGACGAGCATAAGAGAGGCATCAAGCTATCTCTTACAACCCATTTTAGCAAAGATGAGAATTATCTTTACTCAAAAACAATAAAGGGTGAAAGAGGCTTGAATATATGATGGAGCTAGGAGATTTGATTTTTTTTTTTACTTTTCTTTAGGTTATCAAGTATAAACTTGTTCTAGATAAGAGCCTTTATTGTGAAAATCAAAAAGGAAAAGGTGTAAAGAAGTTAAGGTGAAGAACAAGGAAACCTTGAAAAAATTGTCGATAAACACTCAGAATAGAGGATATTCAAAAATGTCAATTTTGGAGGACATTAAGACAAAAAAAGTAGATTTTATAGTTGGTACTATCCTACGTCAAATCACTTGTAAATGACAGCAAAGACATTTTCTATTAGTGTTTGGTCAAATTAAAATCTAAAAAAAAAAGAAATAGAGCAAAATGCACCAATATAAAGTGATTAACTTGTTGAAGCACTAGAAAAATACAAACCGCTAATCCATCAAAGAGAAAATGGATTGGAGTCTATTCCTAAACAGTCGAACAATGAAACATGAGACATTGAAAACTTGTTGTCATTTCAATGTATGATGCAAAACCATGAAACATCACTAAGGATCCTTATTAGTTTAAGATAACTATTATCAATCATGCTAATACACATAAGAGAAGGAAGAGGAATAAGAAGGTACAACTAATTTTATGATCCTTCTTAACACAGTATGTAAAATCTCACAAAGAATAAAGGTCTAAAGGAGAAGATTATCTCATAATACTAACGCATATTTGAAGCAAACATGGGCATCAACTTTTACAGGACAGATATTGCATTCTAGTGCAAGTTATCTTGCAAAGTACAACACTTCGTAGTACGATTGTGCCAAAGAGTCTCTTCTATAACAAATTCATGAATATTTATTTTTCTAATATCAATGTTAGTTAGTCAAAAATTTTGCCCCATTCCATAATCCCATATTAGAAATGTGTAGGATTGGTGAAGGCTTCTAAAACTATAAAAAGAGCCTCCCCTCCTCCTTAAATATTCATTCCAAGCTTGTCTTTCATTAGATAAAAGCCTTTCTCCTTTTGTAGTATTTCACTTGTATTATTTTCTGATAATAGTGAAATATCAATTTAGTAGTGTTCGAGGAAGTAGGTATAATTGGCTGAACCTCGTTAAATTCTAGTGTTCTTTATTTGTCTATTTAATAGCTATTGTCAGGTATAGTTGTAGTGAATTATTGTGCTATTAAATTACATGTCTAGGAAAATTCCGTCTAAGGAGATTGGTATTTAAGTGGTTCGTTTGTGACCCTCCAGTCTTTCCTGGAAATTTACTTGGTGTGATTTTTTAGTATAATCGTTTATGCTCTATTCACCTAGGCAATAATGCTCAAGACAAATTTGTTATTTTGGTGAAATCAACCTGTGTTTCATAACAAAGGAGAGGTGAGCAAGGCAGCTACATAGCTGGGAGCGTCGAGGAAAGTGGTGAGGTGAATACGACATAAAGAAGACCAGTATGGCGTATTATAATCTGTTAGCTGAGTGGACACGTGTAGAGAGCAGAGAGAGTGTGAGAAACAAAATGATTAACTATGAATAAATAGGGGTGTAACGATTTTTCAAATCATAAATGAAAAATTGATTGATTCTTCCTCTTCTATTTCTTCGAATTCTTCCCTCTCACTTTTCTCTTTTTTGCCAACTTAAATTAAAAACTTTACCTACATCAAAAGTGGTATCAAAGTAATTACCTAATGAAGTATTGATAATGGTGGACGACACTAGAAGTCAGGACTAGAGGCGGGTTGAAGAAGGTTTTAAGAGTCAAATGCAAGAGTCGGAAACGCGACAGGAGCGAAAATTGTAGCAAGGATTATAGGAATTAAAGGAGTGGTTTCTACAAACTCTACAGAATACACAGATGACTAGGAGCACTGATGATTAAAGGGTGCCCGAGAAAATGCTTGAGATGGACAGAACATCTGGTCAACAATATACCATTCTTATGCTTGATCAAACTCCTCCCAAAATTAAGGTTAATATAGCTGCTATGCATTTGGAAGGTGAGGTCATTGCTTGGTATGAGCTTTATCTCAAGAATAGATTAATGTGAGAAAGCCCTAGTTGGGGAAAATATTTGCTGACCTTAGAGCAACGATTCAGGGAGACAGCCTTTGATGACCCCCTAGGCGAGATTAAGGAACTAAAATAGAGAGGTTCAATCAAGCAGTTTTGTTCTGAATTCGATATGTTATCACACCCTTTGGTAATGCTGGAACCATATTTGATTGGTTTGTTTTTGAAGGGTCTTAAATCTGAATTGTAATATTTATTAAAGCTTTGGAATCTATGGACTCTTCAACAAACTTATGACCTGGCTAAAGGCATGAAGTGGTGGTGACTCATTACTGGGGTAAGAATATTCAACGAATTGGATACTATAGAGGGAGCTATAATGCCAGTGGAAGCACAGCTTACTCCATGCACCTCCCATAAGAGGACTCCCTAATTAGCAAGGAAACACTGTTGTTGGAGGAGGACTTAAACCAAATAAAGGAGAAAACCAGAAATGGGGAAAAGACATAAAGTGGGAGAAGATTATTTCCAGTCGAGAATTGGATGACAGACGGGTCAAAGGCCTCTGCTTTTGGTGTAAGGAGAGGTACTCACCAAGCCATAAATGCAAACAAAAAATGCTGCATATGTTTGTGATCGAGGATGCATTGGGTATTAATGTAGTGGTGCTAGAGGATGCAGTGGAAAAGGAGGGTAGCTCAGTTGAAGGAAATGAGAATTCCTTACCTAATATTTCCTTGTAGGCAATGGCTGGAGTGTCGGAAGGAGATTGTAGGCAGTTGAAGGTTCAAGATAAGGTTTTAGAATGCACCATACATATCTTAGTGGATGGGGGCAACACCCATAATTTTGTTGATCAGAAATTGATTGAGAAGCTGGGGGGCACATTAGAAAGAATAGTAGAAATTGGAATAATGGTGGGAGGTGGCATGAAAATCACTTGTAGCTATATCTGCAAGGGTTAAAGTGGAGGATGGCTGAAAGTGAGTTTGTCATTGATTCCTTGGTGATTAACATAGGATGGAATGACATGGTGTTGGGTATCCAATGGCTATCAACATTGGATGACATTGTGTTTAATTTTAAAAAAGGGATAATGAAATTTTGGTGGTAGGGTAAGAAAGTGAAGTTGTGCAGAGGAGAGCCCAAAGAGGTGAGCAAAGTGTTGGATAAACAATTGAGGAAAGGAAAAGCATTTGAAGAAGGAGTTTGTTATTTGCTTTTATCAGTGCAAACAGACCATGGCGAAAAAAATTTCTCCACACAAGGTGTTGGAGAGCAATCCACCTTGGCGTTGACCCCTCAAGGGTTAAGGAAAGATGAGCATAACAGGTTCCAGCATCTCTTGCAACAGTTTGCAAATGTTTTTGCTCAACCCTAAGAGCGTCCTCCCAAACGTTACTTTGATTACCGCATTGCCCTTAAAGAAGGTGTTGAAGTTGTCAATATTAAGCCCTGTTGATACTCAAGTATGTAGAAGGGGGTAGTGGAAGAATTGGTGGAGGAAATGCTTAACCAGGGAATTATACATGATAATGTTAGCTCATATTTAGCTCCAGTAATTTTGATTAAGAAAAAAGATGGGCCTTGACATTTTTGTGTGGATTATTGAGCTCTTAACAAAAGAACCCATCAAGGAAAAGTTTCTTTTACCCTTAGTTGAGGAATTGTTTGATGAGTTACAGGGAATTTGCTACTTCACAGAGTTGGATTTGAGGGTTGGATATCACCAAATGAGGGTTCATGAAGAGGACATTCTGAAGACAACCTTCAGAACTCACCATGGCCATTATGAATTTCTTGTCATGCCTTTGGCCTGACAAATGCCCCAGCTACCTTCCAAAGCCTCGTGAATCATATCTTAAGCCATATTTAAGGAGGTTTGTGTGTGTTTTCTTTGATGACATTCTAATTTACATCAAGTCCTTCCATGTGTATCTACAACACTTGCAGGTGGTGTTGGAAATTCTAAGAGCTAACCAGCAATATGTTAAGTTTTCCAAGTGTTCTTTTTCTACTAAACAAGTCGAATACCTTGGTCATATCATATCTGAAGCAAGTGGGGCCACTGATCTTTAGTAACTTAGAGCCGTTCAATAATGGTCTCAAACAAAATCCTTGAAACATCTTAAAGGATTCCTAGGTTTATGTGGCGATTATAGGGAGTTCATCTGGCATTATGGAGTGTTAAGTTAGCCCCTCACCTATATTCTGAAGAAAAATCCTTTCATCTAGTCCGAAGAAGATACAATAGCCTTTAAAACCATAAAGGTAGCCTTTACTTTCTCTCCAATTCTAGCCCTTCCAAAATTTTCCAAAGAATTTATGGAAGAGGCTGATGCACTTGAGCAGAGGGATTAGGAGTTCTCATACAGGAGGGCCATCCATTGGCATTTGTGAGTAAGAAACCCTTTGATAGATACAAATAATTATCTATTTATGATAAAGAGTTTTAGGCCCTGGTTATAGCCACTAAACAATGGTTCCGCTACATAAATGGGTGGCATTTTATCATTCAAATAGATCACCAAAGCTTGAAATATCTTCTGGACTAAAAGATCTCAAGTCCTTTTTAAAAAACGTGGCTTCCAAAACTTTTGGGATTTGACTTCTTTATCAGGTTTAAAAATGGATATGATAACTCAGTAGCTGATACCTTGTCCAAAGTTTCTAGTGCTGAGCTTTTCACCCTGTCAGTCTCACAGATTTAGATTGACCTCCTCCAGGAAATTTGACAGAGTTGGATTGCAGATCAAGTTGTACAACGTATCATTCAACAACTACAACCACAACCTCAAGCTAATTTAGGGGATGTTTAGTTGGGTTTTAAGTTTTGAGTTTTGGTTTTTTGTTGTGGTTGTTGTATTTTTGTATTGAGTATTATATTTTTTTTTTCGATTTTTGTGCCGTATTAATGCGTTTTCTTTATCGATTTTTGTATTTAGAAAAACAAGAAACGAAAATCAAAAATCAAAGTGAAACTAAACAAGCCATTAGTGTATATGTAGGCTAATGACTGTCTCATTTGGAAAGGAAGACTGGTGATTGGTAACTCCTTAGCCTTACAATAGAAACTAATTTATTTATTTCATGCATCAGCTCAAGGGGGCATTTAAGATGGCTTGACACTTATAAGAAACTTCAATTATATTTATTTTGGAAGAGGCAACAGTAAGACATAAGAGAATTTATTTAGTAATTGTGATGTCTGTTAGAGAAACAAATATAAGCCTCAAGCACCAGTTGGACTTCTTCAGCCATTACCTATACCCTAGAACTTGTGGACCGATATTAGCATGGAATTTGTGGAAGGATTATTGACCTCTGAAGGCTACTCTGTGATCATGACTATGGTAGAATGCTTGAGTAAATATGCTTATTTCATCTCTCTTAAGCATCCATTTACAGTTGTGAAAGTAACCAAAGTCTTTTATGGATAATGTGGTCTGCTTAGATGGGTTTCCAAAAAAAATTGTGTTGGACAAGGATGCGATTTTCACTAGCCATTTCTAGAAGGAATTGTTCCATCTTCAAGGCGTCCAACTTCATTTCTCTTTCTCATAGCATCTATAAATTGACGACTAGACAAAAGTTCTTAATCGGACCATGGAAACTTATCTTCACTTTATGACTAGGGACTATCCACAGTAGTGGAATTATTGGTTACCGCTAGCTGATTGGAGGTATAACACCACCTTTTAGTCTGCCATAACCATGTTGCCCTTCGAAGCTTTGTATGGGTTCTCTCCTCCATTGCATGTCCCTTATCTTATTGGTGATTCAAGTGTGTTGCTAGTAGACCAGGTGATGCAAGACCGATAAGCTATGATTAATACCTTGCAGTTTCATATCCAATGAGTTCAGAACCGCATGAGGCAATTGCCTAACAAGCATCGCACTGACAAATAATTTAAGGTAGGTGACTATGTGTTTGTTAAGCTCAAGAATTATCGTTAGCTCCTTCCACAACAAAGGGCTGCTCACAAATTACGGTCTCTGTATTTTGCTCTTATTAGAATTTTAAAGCGGATTGGGGCAGTGGCATATCAATTAGATTTACCAGAGGACTGCAAAATTCATCTTACCTTTCATGTCTGATGAGCTCGTCGCAAGCTATCAAATAATAAAATCCTAATTACCTAAACTATGTAGTAATGGTGAGATAGGGTCAAAACACAGAGAGTCAGAATGCAAATGTTATTTCAAATGTTGCAATAAAGAGAAAATAAAACACCATGAATAGATGAAAGTAAGATAAACTAAGATACAAAAGAAAAAATAGACAAACGCACAAAGCAAAATTAGACAAGATGAATAACAATAGCAAAGAAGTGGGTTGCAGATATCTTTAGGATTTTGGGATGATCATTGATCCTAGAATCTAAATAAGAGGTACTCTAGTCATGGTGTTAGCCTA
>JAOXYD010090930.1:0-12017 GCA_028565735.1 Pinacopodium congolense
ATTTAAGAATGTATATGAAATGCAATTCACAATTATGCATGTGAAATGACTCTCTAAATAGTAGATTCCTATATATAGAGGAATCAGGTCACTACAAAACCCCTCCTCTAAAGATAAAACCTTCACTTTTAAGATTAATTATATACCTCCTTGTAATTTTTTTACATTTTATTATCATTTTTTGTCATTTCAATCATCATAATTTAGAAACTATCATTTATCCTTTACAAAATATTTTAACTAGAACCTATATAATGACATCAATCTTAAATAGTGATCAACTAACAAAGACAACAAAACATGAATATGAAAATGAAAAAAAATGAACTACAATGAATTTGAAGTAGTTAATCATTACCTTTAACTTTCACTTTAAATCTTTTTAGTATGATAAGTCCATTGTTTCAACACTTGTTTGTATTTTAAGTAAGGTAAGAAAAAGGTAAATTTGTAAGCTTGAGATCAATAACTAGCTCAAAAAGTTTACTTTTTTTACAAAATGCGTTTAGATCCTAAAATACAGACAATTAGGGTATTATTTTTTGAATTATGCCAAGGAACTAAAAAATGGTTCCTTAAGAACTAATTTGGTGGTATTATTATGATTGTGAAAACTTTATTTATTAGATGAAAAAGATGAAATTAATGAGAGAGATGAAATTACTATTACTATTGCTATTAGTTACTAATAAGACAAAACAAATCATTTGGGTATCCATTAATAATCCAAAATTTGCATTAGTTGTTATTAATATTATTCTATTGGGGTTAACTTAGAGAGAATATTTCCATTATCTAAAAAATATTTCCTTTGTCTAGTAGTTTTACCTAAATTTATTTGTTTCACTCCTTTTATTTATGGAATTAGTTAGGTCCCTTGATGTATTTAAACTCAATTTAGTTATGAAAACAGAGGAGGAATATGAATAAAAATTACTAAGGCGCATTCTCACCTTAAGTAGTGTACTTTTTCTTAAAAATCTCTTAAATAGCTTTGATTGAAATCTATTATTTGGCATTAAATATATATAATATGGCTATCAATAAGGAAAGAATTGAGAATTGAAAAGCGGGTCTCAGGAGACTTTAAGACAATTTTAGCATAATATAGTTAGATATAGATAACAAACTACTTTGGTTAAAAGTTTTCATTAAACCAGGTCTTAGGAGACTTTAAGACAATTTAAGCATAATGGAGTTGAACATATATAACAAACTATATTGGTTAAAAGTTTTCATTATATAACAAACTACATCAGTTAAAAATTGTCATTCATAAGGTCTTTGAACCTTCTAAAACTGTCAATTAACGTATCAGACATACCTCAAATGAATGTTCTCATGAAAATATAAAAGGGGGATGACCAATTTTCTCCTCAAAGTTGGTTAAGTTTTAATTTCCTATATATTTTGATGATTATTTTATTTTAAAATGTGTTGACTAATTTTGTGAACATCAAGGCACTTTGTAAACATAAAAAGTGTCCTTAGCTTCTTTTCATTCAGAAGGAGAAGTCAATCAATGGTGGAAAAAGTACCTAGCCCTCAAGAACCTTCCCATTGATCCTAATAATGACCTGTTATTTAAGGATTTATAGGTATTAGTTGAAGCTAATCCTATTAGGTATTACTTAAAGTTTGTAGGTTCGGACTTATTTATAGAGATCAGGGAAATAGGATACACAAATATATTGTGTGAGTTTTTAGCTACCTTCAATTTTAAGAACTATTTTATTAATAGTGATGATGAGGATGTAGTAGAGTTCTAGTTAGGTGGTAAGTTCCATGTCTTGATGAAATGTTAGCATTACCTTAAAAGTGAAAGCACCAAAAGAAAGAACCTGTAATAAGTTAAGGAGGCTAGGATGGGTTTTAAAAATAACATCAAAGCCTTTAAGTCTTAAGGTTAGATAGAAGAGGGTTACTATTTGGTAGGTGTCACAAAAAGAAATAAGATCAAGATTTATAGTTAATAATATTATATAGATTGATCACTACACCCTCGGTGGTTGGCATAAGACCTCTAGACTGATGAACCAAGGAGATATAATCCACCTTTAATGTATGGTGTATGGACACAAGTCTAACATTTGGGGAGCTTTGGAAATGCATTTTAGCCATTAAGCAAGAAAACTAAAGGTTCATTTAGTGGATCCTATTACATTATGATGTTAGTGACTAATTTGGGGATTGGGTTAAGTTGTTTGGATTTAAGATAGGCTATAAACATAGAGCCATTAGATATAACTATTTCCATCAAGATGGGGTTGGAAACTAAAGTTAACAATTGCTTGTATTTAAGAAAGTTACACCCCAACCACCACCTTAGAACTAATAACATGGTAGTGATGATGACACGGAGGAGGAGGATGCTAATATAGGTACTATAGCTGAGGATTCATCCATTCTGGCCACGATAGATCACCTTAGCACTTGTGTAGATGGCTTATGCGTTAAGCTTCATTCATTTATCTTCAAGTACCAAGCTGAACAGGGAGAGCAAAGAGCTAGATATGGACAACAATAGGTTAGATAGGAGGAGTAGCAGGCCATGTAGAGGCAGTTTCAGTAATTTTATCACCAGCAACCACCTCCAGTAGACAATGGCTAATGATTAAATAAGGACCACATTTAGCAATTGTTTTTTTAATTTTCTTTCTTATCATTGTATTTTTGTTATTTTCATTTTTATCTTTGATTTTTAAAACAATTTCACTATATAGGACTTCTTTTTATTTCCTTTGTTTTTCATTTTCATTTTATGTTTAAAACTCTTAATGTAACTATTTGAAAAATGCTTGTACTTAATGATGATACTTAGGATTGGGAATAGCTCATATAAAATTACAAAGTCTCACCATTGCCTATACATGGAGATCACATTCAAGTGAGTATTTTCCTTTCTCTCATACTTTTTGCATGCCTTATATTAAGGACAGTTTGACATAAGTGTGGAGAGTGGGATGTTAAGGGTCAAACTGATTAAGTTTTTATTGATTATTTGTTGAATTATGACCCTCAATTCAATGCTTAAGTGTTGAATTTATGTGTTATTATGATTAATTTGTAAGTTATTGATTAATGATGGAGATTAGAGCAAAAAGATGACAATTTTATAAGTTTCTGGACCTTTAATGGTGGTTTAGAGACCCACCATTAAAGGATGAATAGCTCTAAGGTAAAGAAGTCAAAATTTGCCTATCAACGACGGGTTTAGGTTACTGTGGTGCATTGGCCCAAGGTGCTGTTGATAGATTAGACAAACATATCCATCTCAAATCTCCAAAATTATAGCTGAGCCATGTTCTCCATTAATGCAATTGTCTTTTAGTGTCAAGTAGAAGTCTACTAGAGCTAAAAAATAGAAGAAAGGAACAAGGACACGCATTAAGTTAAAGTAGAATAGATATGAGTTTTAGAGAGGGAGGCTCTTCCTTGTCTCTTAGTTTTTCTTTGTAGTTCTTTAGCTTCAAACATTTGTAATTCGAGTTATATTGTGTTTTTTGAGGTGCTATTTATTGAAGAACATTGCTAAGACATATATCTATGTTTCTAAACCATCATAGCGGGTTTCTAAACTCAGATTATTGCTTTATTTTCTCTATATTTTGGATTAATCAAAGTTCATGTTCTTATGCTTACATTCTTAAATGTTCTTTGATTTTTCTGCTTACTATTGTGGATTTTGAAGTTGTGTTACTATTTAGATCACGTTGAGGAGTTCAAGATAAGTTCAGGAGCTTTCTAAACCTATTTTATAACTTTTAAACTTATTATTTTAGCTATATTTTCAGATCTATTAAAGTATATAGCTTAAAATGCGTGTTTTGTATCTTTGATGATCCTGTGTGGCTAACTCCTTTTCCAGCTAAGGATTGGTGTATTTATGTTTTAAGAGAGCTTTAAATGCATGTAAAAGGATCTAATTTTTGTTTATTAAAGGTCTGGAAGTTCTGATTTTAAGTTGACCACTTAAGATTAGAATGAAAGACAATCTAAGACTTGAGAAATCAACTTAGATTGTTGGAAAAATCAATAAACAACACAAATCAATCAATGAATGACTAAACTTTAATTATTTATGAGAGCAAGAGATTTGAGACCACAAATCCAGAAATCAACTTCTTAAATTTAAAGCCTATCATCTTAATTTAATGAATGACTAAACTTTAAATTAAGATTAATAAAGAAAGTCTTAACCATATCTTCGTCTTAAATTTATGAAGGAACTCTCATTCAACCTTTAAAATTGTTAAAAGCTTGATTAATTCATTAATCACCTAATCCCTAGCCATTTTCCATAATTTGGTAATTCTCAGTAATTTAGAAATAATTTTTAAACTCAAAATTGCAAGGTTTGAAGCAAGTTAGGATAAGTTAGTAATTTTCATCTTTTTAATAAAATATTTGTAATTTCCTAAATAATTATAATCCAATTAATCTAGTAATTATCCATTTTCCCTGTGGGTTCGACACTCAGAGTCTTAAAAACAATCCATTATATTTCTTATTGCGACCAGTACACTTGATGAAAAGTTGGTCTTGAATAAATTATAATTTTGATCATTAAAAGATTGATTTATTTAAGCTAATTTTGTGTATAACTGATTGCAATCAGGGGACATATATACTATATGTTCATACTTATACACTTGAATTGTTGGGAGTTTGAGAATGATTATTTTAGATATCTTACCTAGAATGATTTTGATTGTTAGTTGATTTTAAATGTGTATTTCAATGCAATTAATGTATTTGATATAGTTAGTATTGAATAACTCTTGATTGATTTTAATTTCAAACTTTTCCTTTTATTTTTGTGTGTATTACAAGTGTTTAATGACCCTTTGCACAATATTAGGTCTCTAAGACATTTTGTATAGATTTTTATACCAATTTGGAATAGGGTGTTTATTTTAATGCCTAAAAAGTAAAAAAAAAAGTGTGGAATAAATGACAATAAATGTTTTACTCATTTGGCTTTGTACAAATAAAGAGGTTGAAGTTAATAAATGGTACTAATAGCCATTTAAGAAGGTAACCTAATGGAGTAACTAGTAGTACTCATAATAAGATGTTTATATTTATGTTAAAAGTTAATTGACATCTCAAACAAACTTTAAAGAGTATCTTAGTTGAGTAATTGGGAGTATTCATGAAAAAAATGTTTGCCTTTGTGTCAAAAGGCTAGATGACCTCCAAATAAAAATTTTAATGCTCTAATTCACATTTTTAATGCTCTAAAAATACTGGTAACTGAACTTATATAATAATCTATATGAGATTACCTAGATACCTAGTACTATGTATAAAGGGTTGATATGACTAACTGTGTGTTTGTATATGAAACAAGTTTTTGTCATGATGGAGTTAGGAATTATGAGCTATTTTTAAATAAATTGGTTTGCATATTTTTCAAAACTAATTAGCATTCAAGTACTTTTAAAATTGTTTTGAGGGAGTGTTTTAAAATAGTTAGGTGGGTATTTGATAATATTCCTTTTATACATCTTTTAAGGTTGATTTAATGGTTAAAATCCTAGGGTTGAAGCAAACTCCATGTGATTTATATGTTTAATTACGTCAAACTTTGAATGTGGTATTATTCACATAGAATTTTGTAAAAATGAATGTTTTTGTAGGTCTTAATGAATATATTTATTCGTGGAAAGAGTTAGAAGATTTGTGGGATCAAAAGTAGAAGACAATTCTAATGAGTTTCATGCCCTAGGTCAAAGTGATTTTTTCTAGGAGAAAGACAAGTTTATGCAAAAGAGCCAATGTGTCCCATGAACAAGATCATGGCTATGAACTTGATCGTGACCTTGCCAACACTCATCCCACGTTTGGTCCCACGACCATGAAGGTCAGACTCATCTTCTATTTAAAGGCATTTTTAGTTTTTTCTTTTCAAGAAATTTTGACGTTTTAGAGCCATAAAGCCACCACTAAGAGTTTAAGAGCCAATTCTAAGCCAAGTTTATATATTTTGGAGGCAATTGAAGGAGTAAAATTCAAGTGAATAGCTAAGATTTACACATTAAGAGAATGTTATATCAACCTTCATTGAAGTTTCAAGGATCAAAACATTATGAGAATGAGTTTTTCAATGCCTTTATTTTCTTCAATTATTGTTACATTCCTTTATATACTTATAAACTAAACTTTCCATAGGATCTAGATAGCATGAACCCTAGGATTTAGTGTTTATTATTTGTTCTTTGATTCATTATTAAAGATCTAGATTTATATTAGGCTTATTTATGGATATTATTGCATTGGATTGAGATATCTGCATGAAATTTCAATTCTAATGTTTGATTTTAAATAGTTAGATTAGAAATCACTTATATGAATAGATCAAACTATAGATAAAGATGCTTACATAGGGTACTAAAGATATGCTTACATAAGTTTCTTGAGTTATATTCAAACATAGCCTAAATAATAGAATCTATAGAACAAGATAATGCATCCACTTGGAGTTTTAATTAATAAATTATTTTAATTAATCAACCAAAAGGATAGTAATTACATTGCTTGAGAGAGAATATAATTCAATTTAGGGATTCTATGGTTTAAGTAAGATAAGTAAAACATAGAATTAAGACTAAACGTTAAACATGTGAACGTCTTAGGGGATTCATCGTCTAGGTCCTAGTTTTATCAATGCATTCTAATATAGTGAATTGTTTTGGAATTGGGATTTTTAATTAATTTTTAGTTTATTTTTAAATAATAATTTAATTAACCAATAATCAAATTTGGTTAATTAGATAATAGAGAGACAGATAGTGTTGGTAGTCATACAATCCTTATGGGAAGATGTCTAGATTCACATAGGTTATGCTATAAGAATGATAGGTGCACTTGCCATATTGATCTTAATACAATATTCCATCTTATTCTCTTTACTTATTATGCTAAAGTGATTCCATTCCTTTTATTTTTTTTTCTAACAAGTTAAATTGTCATAGCATTATTCATTCATTTAGAACATAATTAAAATTATAGCAATGACATTCATTTAGTATGCCAATTAAATGTCTAATATTGAAAGGTTATTTTTGGATTAAAGAGACTTAGGAAGTTTTGATATTGTTCAGGTCATTGATAGGGATGAGTTTGGTTATGTATAAGGTGAAATCACTTGAATTTATCCCCATTTTATGTTTAAAAGTACCCAATCTATGTTATATTGTGTTTAATGGCAAGTTTATTACCTTAACACAAGATATGGATTAAAACACGAATATTTAGAAGCAATTGAAACAAAAGTGGTGTAAAAAGCCAAAGGATATTTTTACTTGGAAACAAAGGAAACAAAAAGAAAAAAAACGCCAGCTGAAAGAACGTGATTTGCTCCTTCAAAACGTAGCAAGAGGAGTGTTTTATCAAGGCAAAGGAAAGAAACAAAAAAGGACAAAAGCTTTTAAGGAATGAGCAAAATGGAAACTTAGTGAAGTGTTTTAATAAGGTACGAAAGGGCTCTTATAGGTAGGAAAATCACGCAGCCTTAGGAAGTGGAGGATGAAATAAAAAAACAAACGCAAGCTTTCCATAAAAGGTAGGAGCTCTACGTGATGACAACAACAAGAGTAAAAAGAAGAGCTGCTCTCCACTCACCAAAAGAATTTGGTAGTAGTAAAAAGGAGATTAGGGAGCTGTCCACTCACTTGGATGGATGACTTGGAGCTTCCTAGAGCAGCTTAGAGCTCACTTGGATGGTAGCTTAGAGCAACTTGCTTCCTAGGAGAATCATGCAACGTCGTTATAGCCTTAGCCTTTTGCATTTATTTTGAGTTATTGCACTGTTCATCTTTTTAGCTTGGTAAACTTGTTAACTTTAGTTTTCATTTTCATTTTCTCTTGTTTTGTTTACTTCATTTCCGAATGCTTTGTCTTAGTTAGATTTTTCCATTTTCAATTGCTTTTCTTTTGTCACATCCGAATGCTTGGTTGTAGTTCATTGTGTTTTTCTTTCTTATGCACTATCCTTGGAGTTTTATGTTATTATGTTATCTATATCAAGTGTTAAGTTTTATTTCTTGAGTTTTCATTTATACTTTATGCCTTTGGTTAATTTATTCTTATTAAGTTTTATTTATTGAGTTTTCATTATCTTGATTCCTTTTTTCTTCTCTTTAATCTAACAAATTGTCTATCCTTATCCTTAATCATATATATCATCCAAGGCCTATAAAAAACCATTTTTAGTATAATCTCATGAATTTGATATCAAATTTAATAATTGAAACATTTAAGCTTAAAAATTATGTGAAATGGACTTAATCATAAGCTTTAAATGATTAAAATCAAATTAAAAACATATATACCTTAGGCCTTATCAAATACCATCACACTTGAATTGTTGCTTATCCTTAAGTAACTATTTAGATGCTCCTTTAAAATAATTCTAAAGGTAGTTGAAAATTAATTAGTTGTAAAAAATTACAAGCCAATGCACTTAAATGTAACTCTTATCTTCTAACTCAATCAGGATTAACATGACTTAATTCATACACAATCTCATAGTTATTCATAGCAACGCCTAATATATAATATCAAGTATTAAATTAATTATATATAAACTATATACAAACTTGTTTAGAGGTGTTGTTAGAGCACTGAAAATTTGATCTAAAAGTCACCTAGTCGTTTAATAGAAGGGTGAGCACCTTTTATAAACTCTCTTGGTTACTTAACTAAGATACTTTTAGGAGCTTGTTTGAGAATTCAACTAGCCTTTTGACGCGAAGGTAAACACATTGTCATGAATATGGTTACTTGTCGAAAATTACCAAATAACAAATTCTTAAACACCTAACTTTGTAATAGGGTGAGGGTCGAATCCACAGAAAGCTAGGGTGAGTTAAAATATTCATACTATTACATAAAAGGAAAATAAAAAGAAATAAAACTGATTTATGAAATTAAAATAAATATAAAATGAAAATATGGAAATCAAAGAAATAATCAAGAATAAAAAATAGGAATAAATAGATAAAAATAAGAGAAAGTTAGGAAAAAGACATTTCCGAGATTTAAGACTTATAATTGATCATAAAAAATATAAAGATTGTTTCTTACCAAAGATACTAGCCTATGGACACAAATAAGCTTTTGCATCCTAGTTTTCTCTAATTTTAGACAAATCCTACATGATAGAAAATTGATCCCTAACTATGTGATAACCTAGGATCTCTAGATTTAATAGTAGTTGCTTTAAGTAATAGGGAACGACTAGCCTCAGCCACAATCATTCAAGATCAAATTATGTAACTTAGAGAATTGGAATCCTAGGCTCAGTTTATTAAGTTTTCCGACAAAATCAATTAACCTATTGCCACTTATGGTATTTGTTAATGACAATTAGGGATCAAAAGCCTATACCTAGCAATTAAACTAGAAATCCCTAATAGGATGGTCAAACCTATGGGACAACTCCTAATTCATGGCCTTTAAGCAGAATCCTAATTTAATCATGACCTAGAACATAATGTCCATTGGAAAATCAAGTCATATCTCACAATAATTAATCCATTATCCCTTCAATATCTTCTTACCCAATAGAAATTTAGCTTAACATAATGAAACTACTCAAAATAGAAAATAAATTGCATAATAACATCATTAAAGAACAAAGAAAATTGTTGGAATTGGAAACAAAGCAATATATTAACAAAATATCAAGGTTCATACAATGAAAGAGCATAAAAATATAACCTAAATGTAATAACTATTAAAAAATGTGATAATAGTAAATAAAAAGCAAGAAAAAACTGAAAAACAATGATCTAAAGCCCTAATTATGATATCAAACAGTGATCTACAGTTACAAATAAAAAGAAAGCATAAAAACATAAAAAACAATGGAAAATGGAAAGAAAATGGAAAACTGACTGAAAACTTAGTACTTCAAGCCTCATTTGATCCTTTTATATGCAAATTTAGAGTTGTTGACTTTTGGGTATGGAAAAGTTTCATTTTCCCATTTTTTTCACATTTCTAATACGCTAAACAGTAGGTGACCTAAACGATGCTTAATTTAACCATCATTTAGCTCCTTGGAAAATGAGCTAAACGACAGTTCCTTCGTACCTTAAACAATGTCATTTAAGTGCTACAAATCCACCATTTAAGTCTCTGTCATTAGCTCCTTTACTCTAATTTGCTCTAATATTTCTCCAAATTTTGCCTTTTAGTCTAAAGTCTTTATCAACACATCTAACCCATCAGTTAACATAAATTGAGTATACCAATTTATTTACCAAAAATCCTATTTTAGAATATATTAAACTAATTTATTTACTAAAAATCCTATTTTAAATTTTCATAAAAATCCATACAAAATATCATTAGAGACTTAATATTACATATAAGGTTACTAAACATATATAATTAAGAAAAAATAAAAAAGAAAAGTTAGAAGCCAATCAATAGTTATTCAATATCAACAATGCCAGATACATCAATTACATTGAAATACAGAAATTAGCAATTGGATAACCTTAAAAAGTCATCCTAAATATGATTTCTAAAGTAATCACTCTCAAACTTACAATAATTTAAGTGTATGATTTTAAAGATATCCTATGCCCTTACCCTATATTTAAGTTGAACATCAATCTTGATGTTCAAATAAACATAATAAAGAAAATGATGGAATAGAAAACTCTCTTGAATTTCATATAAATTGCTCTTTAAGTCATCCATGCTAACTTAAAGAAAAAGATACAAACACGAAAAGGTGAAAGTACAAAAATAATAAAATCTAAACTAAATTGGAAATAACAAAAATAAAATCCTATACTATTTCAAACATTAATAGTTGAGTTGCCTCCTAATAAGTTTTTTTTTTTGGTCTTTTAGCTGGATCTTAATGTTAGAGAATGATAATTTGCTTCTTGGTCTATACCTTTAACTGACTTCTTCAAATCTAAGAAGGTACACTAAAAATTTATGAGTTGCCACAGCTACGATTAGATTTCTCCCTACATGATAAGATTGAATTTTATTAAATTTTTATATGCTTTTTAATGTCATTTCAATCTTATTTTATTGTTTAAATGGTCAATTTGTGTTATATTGTGTTTAATGACATGTTTATTACCTTAACACAAATTTTAGGGTAAAATATGAAGAATTTAAAGCAATTTGAAAAAAATTAAAAAATTGTATTAGTTTAAAAAAAAGAAAAAAAATCTGTTGCTCATGTTTTAAGCTCGTCATTTTAATTAATCAAAACGGTGAGCGTAAGGCTAAAGTACAGATGAACATTCGAAAAAAGAGAGATTTGGGAGCTTTGGGGAATTAATTGAGGAATTATTCGGGAATCCCTAGGCGAAAGAAGGTAGAGACAAGTGGACAGGTGAGCTGCGACGTGGTGCTTAGGGGAGTGCGACTGAGTGGACTAGAGGTGTGTTAGGGGAGAGCTGTCTGGACTTGAGTGGCGGTTGAGTGGAGACCAGACTCTGGTGGCTGTAGCTTCAGCTTGGGTGCTGAAGAAGTGGACAAGCAGAGGAAACAAGCTGGGGGTCTTGCGACTTAGACTAGGAGCTTGGCGGTTGGAGCTTCTCCGCGTGGACGTGTGGCGTGGAGCTGCTGGAGACAAGTTGCTGGAGTTAACGCTTGGTGAGTGCAGACACGTGACGAGTGTTGGCATGGAATAGGAGATGCTGCTTCATAAGAATGATGCACCTACATAGATTAATTTCAATTACTTTCCACAGCTATGACTTTTGATCTCCAGATTTCAATTGTTTTGTTATTTTTTCGTGAAGTCTTTTGTTCATGAATTGCTTTATTTTATTTTATTTATTTACTTTGTTCTGAATATTATTTAGTATTAAGGTTATTATTTTCCTTAAGTTACAATATTTGTTTGCTTATGTTATTAATTTTTGCTTTTAGCAAATTTGAATTAAAATCCTTTTCATGTTTTTATTTTAGTTATGCTTTATGTCTTAATTATTACTTAGGTTTTAATTTATTTATTTTCTGTTTTTATTTAATTT
>JAOXYD010090941.1:0-25720 GCA_028565735.1 Pinacopodium congolense
ACACTTTGCTAATTTTACATACTTTGTCACATTTTGCAACATAATATCACATCATCTCCCCTTTTTGAAATCACTAAAAGGGTAAGAATAATTACACATTCAAACAATTTAAAGCACTAGGCAATATATTAAAGTAAAAAAGGGCAACTATATGATAAAGATATATATACCAAAAACCTTCATCAAAAGGAGTTAATGATATAGATAAAAAGGTTAAAATGTAGCACTGATAAACTTGTCGTAAGCTATCAAATAATAAATTCATAACTACCAAACTATGCAGTAAATGGTGAGTTAGGGTTAAACCACAGAGAGTTGGGTTGTAAATACTATTTCAAATGTTATAAGAAAAAGAAAAGAAAATACCCTAAAGAGCTGAAGGAGAAATAAGCTCATATGCAACAAATGTAAACAAAAAGCAAATTTAGAAAAGACTAATAATAATAGTAAAGAAGCGAATTGGAGATATCTTTATAAATTCGGGATGATCATTGATCATTGAATATAAATAAGAGGTACTCTAGTTATGATGTTAGCCTATAAGCTTGAATAAGCTCTTAACTCCTCAGTTCTTCTAAATCAAACAAATCTAACAAGCTCTAGAAACACCCTTATCTCCACTATAATCTAGAATAAGTTCTCTAAGTTTAATAGTAAATACACATTAAATGCTAAGAAACGACTAACTTAGGCCATCTACTCATAAGTTTGGAAGGTGTAACCTAAAGGTATGGGCCTTAGATGAGTTAATTAAGTATCCTAACAAATTCAAATATCATATTGCTACTTTCGGGAATCGCTATGGACTCTTACGTATCGCACACTCAACCCTAGCTTTTGGATTAAAAAATTACTTAAAGGGTGATCAAACCTCGAAATAACTCCTAATTCATGACATTTAACCTAAGTTCTTAACCAACCTAGACATACAAGCACCAAATTAAGTATAAATTCAACTATATTCTCACATTTTTCATCCCTTCATCCTTCTACATCTCCAAACCCCCAAGAAGACTAGCCATACATGTTTAAGCTACTTAAAAAAAAGATTAAATGGGCATAATTCATACTTAAGCAATTAAAACAAAAGCTGAAAAATTAACAACTAATAAAAGAAATCAAAAATCAACACTTTTCCTAATGCAAACTTAAGTTACTTAAGCTAATAGGCAATTAACTAGAACCTAATTAACCAAGACTTAATTTGGAAATCTAAATAAAAATTCTAGATTAGATAAATTGAGGAAAAACTGAAATCTAATGAACTAATGCCTAAGAACATGTATAAAGAATAACTTCTAAACATAAATGAACAAAACACTTTAAGGATAAATGAAACTTCATGAAATAAAATATCAAATCACTTAATATTTTGATCTAAATAAATCTGAAAAATGTAGAAATCAAAACCCCAAATAATTGAAATATAAGTTAGACACAAGAAAATAAAAACCACCATTCATATTTACCTAAGTATGGTTCCTTACAAAGTTAGGAGATTAAGATATTTATATTAATAACCCACTATTAAGATATTAAGAGATAAACTTCTATATCAGGGAAAGCATCAATGCTAAAGCAAAAATAAGTCAAGACAACCAGCCAATAACAAGCATAACATTAGGACCTAACAAGTTGAAATTTGAAGACAACATTAAGCTAGTGAAAACCGATTATCTTGAATGTCTAAAGATAATGGAGAAACAATTGGTCATAGAAAGTCAAACAGCCATTGAAAGAAATTCTTGATAACAATTCAATTAAAAAGATCAAAGAGAGCCCCCACGTTGTCATTCACACTCTAACTAAATTTGTTGACCAACCAAGGAGAAAGCTTCATAGTTTGCATCCGAATTCCTTGATTTATCTAAGACTCTCCTCTTGTTGCTTTTGTCAAAGGCGTAAATGTGGATCATGGAAGGAATCTTCTTTACAATCTTCTAAGTGCTGTCCAGATGCCTAACTCTCCAATCTTTACTCAAAATGGAAAGCATTTCGTGACTCACTTCAAAGTTTCAGCAGATTTTCTCTTTGTTTTATGATTTTTTTTCCAGTAATTATTCTATTCTCCTTGTGTAGTCACTCACTCTCTTTTATGACTTAGGGTTGCCTTGCTTCAAAGTAAAGAGATAGCTCCCTCCATTGACCTTTTTTCCCTCCTTTTAGTTTCAATGGGTTGCTTAATTTTGCTGGAAAAATGAAGGCCTTGGGAGCTGCATTTTGGCTTACTTGTAAGGCCCATGAACTACCCTTTTTTAAACATGATTTTTTTTCTGCATTTTAATCCTCTAAATGGCTATCTATGGGCTGGTTTTGGATAGCTCTAAGTGATATTTTTTTGCTACCAAATATTGCTCCCATTGATGTCATTTGTGGACAACTTTTAAGGACTCTTATCCATGTCATTTTGGGCTTCATTAAACACATTTTCAACTGTCTTTTCATTCCTTATTGAAGGTTTAAGTGCTGCATTTTTAAGGAGAAATAAAGGCATCAATGATCTACCTTAATGATGTATGTAAAGCTTCAAAATGTTGTTGCTGTTTTACAAAAGCAAGCTTCACTCTTTTTGTATTGTAAAAAAGTTTTAAAAGAGCAAATTCATCCAAAGGGAAGTAACATGTTCATCAATGAAAATATAACACAATTTTAGCCTTTTTGAGCATACAATAGGAATTAAATTATATGAATTTGCATGCAAAGATATAATAAGATTCATTCTTATAAAATACCCCCTACACTTGAATCATTGCTTGTCCTCAAGCAATTTAAACTCAATCAACTCATTTTCAAAGAAAATCTAGTGTATACAATCATTCAAACTTCGACGAACTCAAGTACCAATTTATTACATAAATCATAATTGTTTTTCTTTAATACACATAAACAAAGTTAAATGAAGACAGTGTTAATCAAAGTAAGCATAAAGCTAAGATGGACTTTCCTCACTCACGATGTTCATTCATGTCACTTAAGTTTCTGAGGGTTGGTGTTTCACTCAAGACTCCCTCTAAAAGATTACACTACCATAGACTTGCAGATTAACCCATTCTCTTCTACATAGAATACATGCTATCATTGATCATAAGGACTTTTACTTAGGGTTGTGATGGAGTTAGGGTTAAGGTATAGCAATAAGGGTCAAAGGGGTATTCATAAGCATTTATAAATTACTAAGTAAAAGGGACAACCAAATACAAATTCTGAGATGAGCAAATGAATATAATGGACTACAACTACTCATCACTAATTAATGCTACTATGGCATATTCATTTTCTTTGTCTTTTTTTTCTCTTTTTGTTTTCTTTGTTTTCTCTTTTTGTTTTCTTTGTTTTCTCTCTTTTTTTTTACTTGAATAATAAAAAAACAAAAGGAAACAATAGTAGCACATATCAACAAACACATAAGTAGAAGTACCTCTCAAAACATCTCAGAATAGAATACAAAACAAAAGTCCCTGAATAAAGGACATAAAATGCTAACTTAGTACTTTATTCAACTTGTGACATGGTAAGGCTAGATAGTTTTTGGGTTTCAATGTAGGGTGATTAATATAGAAATAAACAATTTTAAAGGCTCAAAGGGGTTTGCGAGAAAAAAAATGACTTGGTAGGTCATTTAGGCTAAAGGGTTTAAAACAAGGAAGGCCTTAATCATTCCCATAAAGCATTCATCTCTTAGTTTCAAACTGGTTCTACGCAAGTTATGAAGATAATCTTCTTAAGAGAGCATAACACACAAGAAGATAAAATGACTATAGAATGTAGTCATATAGGCTCAATCACTTACATGTGCTTATATGAAAATCCATCAAAATTTCATACATCGCCCAATCACTCAAGTATCAAATATTTGAATCAGTTTATGCAATCAACTACTTCAATCAATCCACATGATTCACCTTCTTCTCAAGCTACCTAATCTCAATTAAAGCATATAACTCAATCTCAGTCCAACTACTATAACAAAATAGCATGGTTCAACATTCATCACAATAGTTCATCACACATTGTCCTCAATGTCCTAAAAGAAATTAAAACACATGTATAAGAGTAGGAATAGAAGTACTCCCATAGACCTAAAAAAGGCTAAATGGACCTTAAGAATGGAGATCTAGCTTCCTTTCGAAGAAGAATACAGCTCAACTCCCACCTACAACAAAAACACAAAAAAAAACAAATCAAACTAGTTAAAAGACATTTACAAAAGAACACAACACATAAAATAAAAGGATATAAATGGGCTACCTCTAATCAAGTGCTTAGTTAAGGTCATAAGCTTGACCCTTGGCATGTTCAATGCCATCTATTATCGAATGGATGCCTGAGCCTAATAGGAAGTATATTCAAACTCTGTGAGGAGCTTGGAGCAAATTCGCTAGAGATGGGCTTCTAATAAGCACGATGCTCTAAAACTTTTGGCGAGTGAAATAATATCGTCTTGCCATCATACTTTTGTATACATTCTCTCCTATAGGAATCACCCTTTTCCCAAGATGGTTCCCCTAATGTTGTAAGTGATAAATGTGGAGGTTTGTCATCCTACTTGTCACCCTCTAAGTCTTTCTTTTTCACACATAACCCTTCCAAGCATTTGACTTGTTTCTTCCCCTCATTCTTCTAATCCTCCTGCCTCTCTTGCTCGCTCTTCTTCTCTTCTACTTCTTCCTTCTCTTTTTCTACTTCTTTCTTCTCTTCTTCTTCTTCTTCTTCTTTCTCCTCTTCTCCTTCTTCTTTCTTCAACTTTCTAGGAAAAGGAATAGAAATGCAGTTAGTAATACTAATAGAAGTACTACTTACCTTAAGAGGTAGTGCCTCCTCCTTCTACTCTAAGATCAACTCCTTTCCTAAAAAAACCTCCTCTTGCTCTTATAGTTCTCCGCCCTCTGGTGAAATCTCATATGTCGTCTCCCCATGATCTTCCTCTATTTGGCTAGGAATGCTTAAAGAGATTTGGTCTTCTAAGCTCATAATCACTATAGCCAAGTGGCTCACTTGGTATTCCATCTCCTCCAGACCACTCCTCATTTCTTGATGAAACTAGAGAGTGCTCATAGCCAAGCTCTTTACAATCTCCTCTAAGGGCATCATATGAGCTTGTGGTGGCGACGATGTTAGAGGTGGAGTCATAGATTGACACGTTAGCTGGCCTTAATAACATGGTGGCAAAAAACTAAAGTCTTATTGATTGCTCCCATCTCAATAGTATTGATGATCCTCCCACTTTAAATAGTAACTCAGAGTATAAGGATCATACCATGCTTGTTGCACTCATGGGAACCACCAATCCCATAGAATAGCTGATTAACCTTTAAGGAAGGACATATATCATTAGAATCACCTGAAAAGAACAAAAAACACATATACCTCAGTAGCAAATATTTCCATCCCTACTCGCTCTACTAAGGATGTGAGATTTTTCACCTGTTGTTCTAACCTCTAGAGATAGTAGCCAACTCAATTCCATCATCAATATAATAAATTAAAAAAACATAATACCAACTCCTTGACAACGATGCCAAAAAATTGATGAACTCATCACAAGCTATTAAAAAATAAATTCTTAACAACCCAAAATATATAGTAAAGGTGAGCTCGGGTCGAACCAAAGAGAGTTGGGATGCAAATGCTATCTCAAATGTTGTAAGACAAAGAAAAGAAAACACCTTGAAATGATGAAAGTGAAATAAGCTACGATGCAATGAATGCAAATAAAAGGTAAATGCAAAGAAAATATAAAAAAAAGAGCTAACAAAAATAGTAAATAAATGGGTTAGGGATATCTTCAGGTTTTTAGGATGATTGTTGATCCTTGAGTATAAATAAGAGGTACTCTCGTCATGGTGTTAGTCTGTAGGCTCTCATAAGCTCTTAAGTCCTCAGTTCCTTGAAACTAGAAAATCTAAAAATCTTTAGAAATGCCCTATCCCCATCTATAACCTATAATAAGTTCTTTAGACTTAATAGTGAAGATGTCTTAGATACTAGGAACAACTAACTTAGGCCACCTACTCACAAGCTCAGAATGTGTAACCTAAAAGAATGGGACCCTAGGTTAGTTGATTAAGCATCCGAACAAATTCAACTAACCTATTGCTATTTTGGGAATTGTTATGAACTATTATGTATCACATGCTCAACCCTAACTTTTAGATTAGGAAGTTACATAAAGGGTGATCAAGTCTTGAAATAACTCCTAATTCATGATGTTTAACCTAAGTCCCAAATCAACCTAGACATGCGTGCACCAAATTAAGCATAAATTTAACTCCATTCTCACAATTTTCGTTCCTTCATCTTTTTAATATCTCCAAACCCTTAAGAAGACTAGCCACACATGTTTAAACTAGTTAAAATAAATATTAAATGGACATAACCATACTTAAGCAAATAAAACAAAAGCTAAAAAATTAACAACTAATGTAAGAAATCAAAATTTAACAAATTACCTAATGCAATCTTAAGTTACTTAAATTAATAGGCTATTAACTAGAAACTAGTTAACCAATACTTAATTTAGCAATCTAAATAAAAATTCCAGATTATATAAATTGAGCAAAAACTGAAATTTAATGAACTAATAACTAAGAACATGTACAAAGACTAACTACTAAAAATAAATGAACCAAACACTTCAAGGATAAATGAAACTCCATAAAATAAAATATCAAACCACTTAATATTTTGATCTAAATAAATATGAAAATGCAAAAATCAAAACCCCAAGTAATTGAAACATAAGCTAGAAACAAGAAAATAAAAAAAACCATTCATATCTACCTAAACATGGTTCTTTACAAAGTTAAGAGATTAAGCTATGTATATTAATAACCCACTAAATTGTTATAAATAAAGAACAACTTCTATGTGTAGGAAAGCATCAATACTAAAGAAAAAATAAGTCAAGACATTTGACCAACAACAAGAATAACACTAGGACCTAACATGCAATTGAAAATTAAAGACAAGACTAAGCTAGTGAAAGTTGATTAACATGAATGTCTAAAGATAATGGAGAAACAGTTGATCAAAGTAAATGAAATAGCTGTTGAAAGAAATTCTTCATAACAAGTCAATTAAAAAGATCAAAGAGAGCCCCCATGTCTTCATTCACACTCCAGCAGAATTTGTTGACCAACCAAGGAGAGAGCTTCTTAGTTTGCAGCCAAATTCCTTTAATTATCTAAGACTCTCCTCTTGTTTCTTTTGTCAAAGCTTGTAAATGTGCACCATGGAAGGAAACTTCTCTTAAATATTCTAAGTGTTTTCCAAATGCCTAACTCTCCAATCTTCTTTTTAGATGAAAAGCATGCCGCCACTCACTTGAAATTTTTAGCTGATTGTCTCTTTGGTTTGTGATTTTTGTCCAGCAACTATTATATTCTCCTTGTGCTATCACTCACTCGCTTTTCTTGACCTAAGGTTACCCTACTTCTAAGTAAAGAAATAGCTCCCTCCATTGATGTTTTTCCCTCCTTTTAGTGGCAATGGGCTATTGAATTTTTTTGGACAAATGAAGGCCTTGTGGGCTGCATTTTGACTTGCTTGTAAGGCCTAAGAACTTCCCTTTTGGACAATGTTTAAACCTTTTTTTTTTTTGCCACATTTTGGTTCTCTAAATGGCTATCCATGGGTTAGTTTTCAACAGCTCCAAGTGATATTTTTGCTCCCAAATATTGCTCCAATTGATGTCAATTTTTGACAGCTTTTAAGGACTCCTATTCATGTCATTTTGGGCTTTATTATACCTATTTTTCAGCCGCCTTTTCAATCATTGTTGAAGCTACAAGTGCTGCATTTTTAGGACAAATAAAGGCATCAATGAGCTCCCATAATGATGTATGAATAGCTTCAAAATGTCGTTACTATTTTACAAAAGCAAGCTTCACTCTTTTACACCATTTGTCTTGTAAAAACATTTTAAAAGAGCAAATTTGTCCAAAGGGAAGTAATATGTTCATTAAAAAATTATATGAAGATTTAAGCCTTTTTGAACACATAATAGCAACGAAATATATGAATTTGCATACAAAGATATAAAAAAATTTGTCCCAATCATAATTGAACCCTATCACTATAATTTTTGTTTACCTTAAACAAAAAGTGAAATTTAGATTGTTAGGTTTCTAGAATCGATCCCCGTATCAGTTATACTATAAGTTATGACATATATACTTGCATTGTAGCTAAAACTAGCAAACAAGTCTTTGACACCATTGGCAAGGATTTTTTTAAACTTTTCTTTTATGATTGCAGGTGCGTGAGCACAATGGTAACTAGGAGTTCAAGTAACTTAGAAGACACTGAAATTTAAAATTTCATTATGCATGAACGAAAACTTCTGAGAGTGAAGTGCCAAGAAGATATTGATGGAACAATAATGGAAGAAACGTATCCGGCGAGCATTAGACAACTCTCATGGACTATATGAGGCCTAGCTTCAATGTTAATCAGTAAGGCATTACAAGACCACTAGTGTAGGCCAACAATTTTAAGACTAAATCGATGTTATTGAACATTTTGTAGATGAATGTTCAATTCTATGGTTTGGCCAACGAAGGTCTTAATGGTCGCTTGGACAAATTTTTGGTATGCGACTCCTTCAAATATAATGGCCTATCAGAAGACCGCAAGGATAATGCTGCTCTTGTTTACTTTAAAGGATTGAGCTAAGGCTTTGTTAAATTCTCTGAATCTAGAGAACATCACCACATGGGATTAGTTAGTACAAGCCTTATTGGCTAGGTATTTTCCTTTAACGAAGAACACTAGAATCATTAAGGAAAGAACCAATTTTCAGTAGAGAGAAGGTGAGGCTTTTTATGAGGGATGGGAAAGATTTAATAATATGTAAAGGAGTTTTCCCCATTACAATCTACCAGGGGAGTTTCAGTTATAAACATTGAATAATAGAGTTTCTACACAGACCAGAGGAATGATAGATGTAGCAGCTTAGGGATCTCTAATGCGAAAGACGATAGATGACTTGCTAGAGGAGATAGGAAGTAATAGCTTCTTATGGACTACATAAAGGAGTAAGTAACTACCTCTAAAGGAGCAGAAGGGTGTCATTGCCATAGATTCAATGACTGCCTTACAAGCTCATATGTAAGCATTGGCTAAACAACTAAATAGCTAGCAGGTCACTTCATCTAATCATTGAAAATAGCACAACATGGATGCAAGTTATATGGTCAAGAAGTCATGTAAGTATAGAGTGCTTCTAAATGGTTTGTAGCAAGATAGAATAGATGAACTACATGGGAGCACTACATGGATGCCAGATAATAACCACAACTCTAGCACTTATAGTCTAGGTTGGAAGATTTACCCAAAATATTCTTTATCTAACAATGCAGGTAGTAATAAGAGAGCATAAAGGTCACTAGGCTTTCAACAAGATTGACTTAGGGCATTAGAATCAAAGATATAGAAGCTCATGGACATGCTCAGCTCTAAGTTTAATAGCTAAGAAGATAGCCAAAAGATAATGGAAGTAAAATTCTATCAAATAGTAAGGAATCATACCTCTTCTATCCATAATTTGGAGGCTTAATTCAGGCAACTAGTGAATTCATTATCTACGAGAAGTGTAGGGAGCCTCCCAAAAAATACATAGTCCGATATAATGGAGCATGTAAATTCTATCAAAGTTATAATAGGAAAAGAACTAGAGGAGCCGTTAGAGATGGCCAAGAGCTCTAAGAAAGAAAGCTAAAAGAAAGAAGAAGAAAAGGAGGAGAAGCCTTATATGCCAACACCACTGTATAAGTTCAAGATTCCTTTTCCACAAAGGCTTAAAAAGAACCAAACGGATGCACAATTTTCCTAATTTTAGGATAAGCTGAGAAGGTTACAGACTAGCTTTCCATTTGTGGTAACATTAGAGAATATGCCCAAGCATTCCAAGTTTCTCAAGGATATATTATTAAACAATCAGAGTCGGGAAGACAATAAAATCGTTGCCTTAACGGAGAGTTACAAACTCTATCGTCACTAGCCAGGTACCATCCAAATTTCAAGAACCAAGGAGCTTCACTATACCTTGCATCATTGGTAACATGAATTTTTCTAAGTGCTCATGTGGTTTTAGAGAAAATATTAGTCTTATGCTTTTGTCAATTTTCAAGAAATTGGAACTGGGAGTCTGGAAGACAACATCTATGCTTATATGGTTAGCAAATCAATTAATTAAGAAGCCAGTCGGTGTGGTGGAAGATGTGCGTATCAAGGTGGACAAATTCTTTATTCTAGTAAATTTCATGGTAGTTAATTTTAAGGAAGACAAGAACCATCCATTGATGTTGGGAAGATCATTTATGAATACGAAAAGAGAGCTAATTGATGTAAATAAAGGGAAGTTAGTAAGATGTGCCTATCAAGGTGGACAAATTCTTTATTCCAATAGATTTTATGGTAGTTGATTTTGAGGAAGAGAAGAACCATCCATTCATTTTTTGGAGATCATTCATGAATACCAAAAGAGCACTAATTGATGTAAATAAAGTGAAGTTAGTGCTAAGCATTGGAGACAAAAAAGTGTCACTTAGCATGAGTAAGTCCTTAAAATTTTTGGTGAAAGGAAGGAGTTGAATGAAAATATATGTGATTAAAGAGTGTGTGAAGGAGTAAAAAGTGAATCATGTTGAAGAAGTGAAGATTAAAGTCATTAAAGAAGTTAAGAAGGAGCAGGAATTAAGTGCGAGACCAAAAGAAGAACTTTTAGTATGAACAAGGGCTCCAAGTCCTTTCTCCTTAGTGAAACTACCTATAGTCACGTTGCCATCTTTACTTCTATGCTTGAAGCATGCCTCCTTAGGTAAGAATAAATCACTACCTATTGTCATTCCTTTAAAAATGGCTTTACATCAAGTAGAAAGGGCAAGTAGGGTCATAAAGAAGAGAGTCTAAACATGGTTGAAGTTTATTTGAAGTTAACTAAGGTCTCAGTGGAGAAGACCATTTAAAATTGTTGAAGTGTACAAGCAGGAGGCTCTACAGTTGGAAAACTTCAAACAAAAAGCATTTAAGATGAATGGGCATCATGGTAAGCCATAACTTGGAGAATTTCTATTGAAAGACATTGTAATTCTATATAACTATTCAATATAATCCTAAGAATCTAGAAAAATTCCGATTTTGATTACGAGGAAAATCTTATAATCTCACTCATGTTATCTTAAACACCATATTTGGGTTTCCAAAATCAATGAACTATGATAATCACCCTGAATTTAGGTATGTTGCATATTGGAAGAAACTTATTGGAATAGATAAGTTTGATTTTCATATTCCATCCAACTCCTTCATACTTAGCCATTCTTATTTAGTTTTGCATAAATTTATATGTCATGTCTTTTTCAATAAGTCTCAAAGCAACAAGTGTTCAATTAAAGAACTGTTTCTTTTTTGGTGTATGAACACAAATTGTAAAGTTTGCATAGCACAGCACATGATTCACCCTTTGCATCAAGCGATAATGAAGAATCAAAACTATATAGGCATGGGTCATATTGTCACTACTATTGCTCAATTTTATATTTTATAATGTTGATCTTAAGGATTTATTCTTGCTTTTATTGAATATTTCAATCTTAAACGCTTGCAATGTGTTGAGATTATGTAGATGAATACTTTGGCAACATAATAGCTACTATGCGATAGAAGACCATTAGACCATCTTCCTCATGCCATCATTAAGGTGATGACACCTTTTTAATGATTTTGATGAAGAAGGTGAAGGACAGGAAGCTATTTATAGATGATAAGATCAATCAAGTGATAGGCTGAATGGAGCAAATGGAGCAACAACAATATCGACACAACAAGAAACTTGTCGAATTCTTTGAAGTACAAGGGTTTCAAGTGCCATCACCTACTCCTTCTACATCAGAATCCCCATAAGTTGTCTTACCTTCGTCTTGTTATTGTTATTTGTTTTTTAAGTTTCTTTTATTTATGTTACTATGTTCTCCTCTTCCACACATTAAGGAAAATGTGTGGTTTAAGTGTGGGAAAGGGGTCATGCATTTTTTATCAACATATATCATTTTGATCATGTATTAGTAGGTTTAAACTTAGTTGATTTAGGTGTATTTATGTTTTGTCAAGCATTCTAGCAAATGCCTTCTAACAATTAGGGTGAGTATATCAATGGTATGAAATTGAAGGAATAGTCTCTCCTTTGAACATGAATGGTTAAGAGTGAAGAATTATTTCTTTTGTGGAACCCATAGCTCGAGTCTCGTTCTGTTGAATGTGCACCTTAATCAAGGTAGTGTTCAACTAGTATTCCATTTTTGCCACATGTTGATTGCATTTTATAATAACTTGGACTTAATTATGTAGGCATTACAAGTGATTTTTCATGAGAATGAATTGCTTTAGAAGAATGGACATAAGATATGCATTTTCTGTTCCTCATTCCTATTCCATTGGTCTTTATAAAAACTAGGCTAAGAATAGAGTTAGGAGCGAGTTATAAGTCATGATATATCTAAAAAAAGAATAGAAAGACACTCTAACCAAGCTTAAATGAACGAACTCACTTAATGTGAAAGATTGGGGAAATTGTTCAAAGTAATGACAAAAACAATGTACTAATATGGAAAATAAAACCTATGCTTCTTATTTTTATTATCATGAATAATTTCCAAGTGATAAACTACCTTCCACACATTAATGCCATTAATGCATGAGTCTATGTATCATAGGCTTGAGAATAGGTGATTAATATCCTGCTTAAAGTGCAACTTCCATATAAAGACCTTTTAAGATATGGGCTTCATGACATAGATTACTTGGATCTTCCAAAATGTTTATGCTCAAGAGCAATTGATTTTCATAAGTCTTATGCCATTGTCACATTTTCATCATTCTATCGTTCATATAGTTGTTATATTCTATTTGATCATGTGATTTGATTTTTGTGCTTATGTTTTAGTTTTTCTTGGGGGAAAACAAAAGTTTAAGTGTGGGGATGTTGATAGGGTTCAGTTATAAGTTAATTCCATAGTGGTTTAATGTGTTAATATGACTTCTTAGGATGAAAATTGCATAAGTTAGACTTAGTTTGATGTTATTCTATTATTTTAATGATGTTTAAGTGTTTTAATATGATTTTTATTGATATTGGGCAAGAATTATATCACTTTGGTGTGAATATATATTATAGGTTCAAATGGAATTGACTTAGGAGGAACCTATGGACTTATAGGAGCTATGGAACTAAGTTGAGGAGTTAGAGCATCAAGTTAGGAGGCTACATACAAAATATCAAGGCTATATGACGAGTCAGAAAAAGTGCACAAAGGAAAGATGAAAATAAGCTAAGGTGAGGAAACAGATTTGGTATAGTTGAGTTGCGGAAGGCATTAAGTGCACTTATAGAGCTCTAAGTGTTATGAAATTTCATGATATTGGTAGGTCTATATACGAAGATATAGTGAAAAAACTAAGTAGAGTCTAAAGCTAGAAAACTTAACGTGGTAGGATGATATAGAGTGACATATTTAATTCCATTTTATGTTATTTTAAATATAATAAAATGTGAAGAAACCCTAGTAGCCACCATTCTGACCCTAGGAAACATCCAAGACAAAAATAGAGGGTTTGGGAAGACAAAAAACGTGGAAAGATTCTAGAATAAGGAAAATAATCCAGATTTAACGTTTGATATCCAAATTTCTAACAAGAGGGCTAGCATCATCATCCTCAGTTTTCTCTTTTCCTTTTCTTTCATTTTGATGTTTAATCTGAATAGTGTTTGTTTGAACTTGGTTATAGATTGTTACATCTAGTTTTCCTATTCCTCTTGAATTGTTTATCCATCTTTTTCGGTATGGTTAGATGTGCTAATTGTTGAACTTATAATCACTTTGAATTGAGAGATTGTTTCCATTTATTTGAGTTAGGGTGCACAAAGAGATTTGGTAGCTTAATGAACTTGCAATTAAGTGATTAATAAGTGATTGAGTAGAGATCTTAATTACTTGTTAATGGTCCTTAGGATTGCTTCAAATCCAATTGCATGATTAGGAGTAGTATTGTGAACTGAGAGTTCATAATTATGCTCTTAAGTATTTTAATCTGGATTAATTGATTAGATCTCGAGAGATCGTAACAAAACCATAGGATATTTAAGATCAAACAAAATTAAATTAATAGGGTAAAAGGAAGATAAACAAGGATAAAACAACCCTTAAGTCTCCCTTATTAGGTATCTTCTTTGTTTTGCTTTCTTCTACCATTAAATTCATTCTAGTTTCGTTAGTTTAGTTTAATTTTTAGATTACCTTAAACAAAGTGTGATTCATATGTTAGGTATCTAGAATCAATCCTCGTAAGATTGATATTAGTTATACTATAAGTTACTACCTGTATACTTGCAATGTAGCTGAAACTAGCAAATGAGTAACAACTCCTTTAAAATATATGTAATCTGAAGTACTTGAGTCTCTAAAGTCTTAATAAAATTTTCATGAGTTTGCATCCTAAATTCATTGCTTTTAACATATTTCATTATTGTATCCTCAAAATTGGACTTCTCTGGTGAAAAAGGATTATGGTGTGAGTTTGGTGGGGATTGACATGTAGGTATTGGTTGCTTTGATAATGGTTGCATGGAAAATTTTAATAGATCTTCCAAGAAGGATTGTAAGAGACAAATCTTTGCCTACTAAAGGGATAATGGTCGTGAATAAGATTAGGGGTACAAGAATTACTTACTTTACACTCTATGGAATAATTACATGTATTACTATAATAATCACCTGCTCCAGGACTTTTAAATGCACTACTATCAATTTGAGATTGTAAACCTTCCAATTTCTTACTAAGGTTTAGCATTTGAGGACTAAAGATGACTTCTATTTACTCTATTTATAATTGTAATCTATTTATTTTTCATATAATTTTTTTATATAAATACAATAAAAAATTATTTTTACAATGTTGCAACAACCTTACACACTTTTTCGCAATGTTGCTAAGGAACTGGCATTAGAGTTTTGTTATTTCCTTTGTTGTTTTTATTTTTTAGTTTATTAACCTTTGTTACATCTTTTTTTTTTTGTTTTAAATGTCCCACAACCCTTTTGAACACTTGCAACTATGAAATTTTGTTGTTTAAAGGGTTAGTAGAAAAAAAGTGACTGACCTTTTAACATTTTTTCAGTTAAGTGACTAAGCTTTTAAAATTTTTAATTGAGTGCCTAACATTTGAAAAATTAATCGAATGAGTGAAAAAGGTTGACGCAATTAGTTGGAATTTGACAGTGCTGGCATGGCTCGCCAAGTCATCAAACACGTGGCGGACAAGTGGTGGATGCCACCCGACCCAACTAGAGAAGCCTGATTTGACCCAACCCACTCCAACTAGTTAATTTTTTTAGTTAATTTTTTAAATGTTAAGCACTCTATTGAAAAAGTTTTCGATGCTTACTCACTTAATTGAAAGATTGTGTAAATGTTAGATCTGTAACCTATTTTAAAATGTATAATATAGATTCATCTCATAAATAAATATGTTTACATAATATTTAAATTGTAAATAAATTATTTAATTATTATTAAGTAAAAATAATATTAATAAAATTTAAAAAGTATTCTTATAATAATCATGTAAAATAATAAGTATAAGTCATAATAGAAGATTAAGACAATAATTATTAGTAAAATTATTTTAACTGACTTTTAAGAAAAAAAATTTTAAGATAGATTTTTATTGAATTTTTATATAATTTAAATTCAATTTGTATATTTTAAACTTATTTTTAAAATTATACTTTATTTATAAATTTATCTTGAAATCTCTAATTCTTTAGTTTTTGAACTTACCCATATAAAATAAAAAAAATTTCTAAAATACAGGATTTTAAATTCTAATAAAGGGGTAGTTATCAAAGATGAAATGACCAGGAGTGCCCTGTCCATGGCCATACTTAAACTATGCTTTTTCTTACATTTGGAAATTGGATAATGAAGTCATGAAATGCCATTGCAATCATTTTGATTGATGTAGATGACTGAATAATCAAAGATCCAAAAGGGTCATTGAGTATCCCGCCCTAGTTATTATAATTGACTTACCTAAATTAGGAAAAATAATTGATGAAAAATTTGTCTATTTCTTAAAAATTGTACAAGAAAAAACTGTTATTTTAAATAGTATTAAATGTCTATTAAATTTCATTAAAATTAAAATTTTTTATTTTAAACTCAATCTGTTTTAAAATTTAGATGTTCAAATTAATTTCATAAGGGACTATCTTTTCAAAAAAATTTAAAATATAATCATGCATATAATGTTGGTAAATAAAAATAGTATTCAAAATTTTTAGGGTTAATAATGGAGAATCTCCACATATTTATGAATATTATTGGTTTAATATTATTAATTTACTTAATAATAATCAAATACTTTAATTATATTTTTAAATATTATGTAAAAATATTCATTTATGAGATGAATCTATAGTAAAAATTTTAAAATACGTTATTAATCTAACCTTTTCACATTTTTTCAATTAAATGGCTAAGCTTTGAAAATTTTTTCACTTGAATGATTAACATTTAAAAAATTAACCAGAAGAAGTAATTAAGTTAGAGTGGGTCGAGTCATATTGGGCTTGTAGAATCAGGTCAGGCCGGATCCGTCACCTGTTTGCCACGTTTCTGATGACGTGGTAAGCCACGTCAGTATCGGCAAATTCTAAATAACGGCGTCAACCTTTTTCACTTATCTGGTTAATTTTTCTAATGTTAGGCATTTAATTGAAAATTTTAAAAGCTTAGTCACATAACCGAAAAAATGGGAAAAGGGTAGTCACCTTTTGAATATTAACCCTTATTTAAAATAGAAGTCTTATACTTTATCCTTTTAATCTATCCGTTTTCTCCTATAGCAACTCGTATGAGATTCTAGCAATTTGAGTGAGTTTAACACAATCCTGCCTCTAAAAGAGATAGCTCATTATACGAGGAAGTTGAAGAGAGCTTTGAGATACCAATAGACAAAGTTAAAGAAACTATAGAGAAACATCAATGGACTTTGAAGGAGCGTTTAACTCCTACTTTTAGCCTTGAATTACTTTGCATCAATTATCTTGATAATCAACCTTATTTGATATTAGACTTGTATTTATCTGTGCTTTACTAATTGTTACAGGTTTTTGGAATAACAACTGTTTAGATTCAAGATACATCACTAATCTAAATATTTTTTAAAGGAGTTCCATAAAGCATGCTTAATACCAAATCCTATTAGAGTCACGATAGATCAATTGAAATTCAAGACCCTTCCTTTTGCCTTGGTGGAAGCTACTAAAGAATGGTTATATGATCTATAAACTATATTTTTCACTATATGTGATCAAATGTATCAAGTGTATTTAGAGAAGCATTTTCAGACATCACGAGCAACAAATATTTGAAAGGAGATTTCCAGTATTAATAGGTTGTAAGTGAGTCACTTCATGAGTATTGGGAGCACTTTTAAAAGTTATGCAATAGTTGCCTTAATCACTAAATTAGTGAATAGTTATTGATCTAGTAATTTTTGAGGGACTAATGCCTATGGAAAGAAATATGATTCATGTAGTAAGTGGTAGGGCATTAGAAGCTAAGACAAAAAAAAATGCAAAAAAGCTAATAGCAATTATGGCATCCAATTCACAATGTTATTATATTAGAAATTCCTCATCTTCCTCAACCCCATAGGTTAAGGAAGTTGCTAACTCAAGGTTAAAGCAACAAGTTGCCAATTGTAGGCCGTTGGTAGAGTAAGAGATGATTGGTAAAGGGAAGCTAAGGTATGTGGCTTTTGTTTATTACTAGTGATCCTACTAATATATGCCTTACTTTACAAGATGAGTAACAATTTTATACCATTAGAAGACCCCAAGGTTAGCAAAGGGAATATAATCCTTATGCACCTACTCAAAATCTTACAAGGGAGAATCGTCTTAATTTTAGATATAGGAACAATCAACAAGCAAGTACTTCAAATTTCAATTCTCTTATGATACAGTAGTACCATCAAGCATTTGACTCTCTATCAAATTTCTATCAAGTGCAGTCTTAGTTTCATTTGAGGCCTCCACCTCAACAACTACCACAAAAATTTGGTGGAATGTCATTGGAGGAGACTGTAAAAAGATTGGTTACAATCACTCCTTAATTAAAAAAAGAAACAAGGAGTGTCTTGAAGAAGTTGGAGAATTAAGTGAGGCAACTTCCTAACTCATTGGAAGGATTAAAAGCCTAAATTGCTATAGAACTTCCTAGCTAAATAGAGAGAAATCCTTAGGAGAACGTGTTAGATATCTCTTTACAAAGTGGGAAGTAAGTAGAAAATCTAAAGAAGGAGGAGAGAGAAAGTGAAGGAAGAAAAGGAAGATAAGATGGTTCTAAAAGTGGAGGATGAAAAGCCTTTTAAGATAAGATGATTATTAATCTTTTAGTATTAATAATCAAGTTTCTATTTCTTTTTATAGCAAGTTGGCGAAGAAGAGAGCACAAGGAAGATAAGGGAGGAAGAGAAAGAGGTCTTGGAAGTTTTCTACAAGGTAAAGGTGAATATATCTCTACTTGTTGCTATCAAGCAATTGCCATACTATGCCAAGGTTTTGAAGGAATTCCACATAGGTAAATGGAAATCAAAGGGTGATGAAAAGGCTTACATCGAAGAGAATGTATCAGTTGCGTTGCAAAGGAAGATGCCAACCAAGTGCAAGGATCATGGTGTATCCACTATCGCATGAAAAATAGGTAGCACTAGGTATGAATAATTCATGTTAGATTTAGGAGCTATTAGTAATATAATGCCACTTTAGAACTTTAAAGGTTTTAAATTAAGACCTTTGAAAGAAACTAATGTTATTCTTTAGTTGGCTGATCCTTCTAAAACTTACCCTAAATTAGTAATTGAGGATTTCCTAGTGTAGGTGAATAAGCATGTTTTTCCTACATATTTTTATGTATTAGACATACATGATGAATAGTCTCTTAACCGATCACCTATTCTGTTCGGTAGGCCATTTCTAAAGACATGCCACAAAAAATTGATGTCTATAGTAAAGAGTTAATTATGAGTTCCATGGATAAGTGATAAAGTACAACATCTTTAAAGCTAAGCAACATCTTGCTCATTGTAAGTTAGTTTAAAGGGTGGTTGTAATTGATTCATCAAATTAATGTGCCACTTTGTTATTAATCTTAATGTTCCAGTTGATATTGGACGATATGCATGAAAAGGGGTCAAGCTTATTAGGAGGCAGCCCAACCATTTCCATTTTTTTGTTTTTCTCCTTTTTGGATAGGCTTTTAGTTCTTTTACATTTAAGGGCTTTTACTTTCTTTTTTTGTGTCCATGTGTGCATGTGAGCTACAATATTTTTCACTGAGGCCTGAGATGATATGCACAATTCAGGGGAGTTTTCTTATTCCTATTACACCTATTGTGCTTACTTTGGTTTTTGAAAATTAGGAGCAATGTTCAGTAATTAAGTTTGGGGATGGGGAACTAAAACTCAATTTTCATACATTTGATTATTGTGAGTTTTATGGTAATGATTTAACTGCTTCATTTTAGAATTATCTTGATTTTTATTAGATCATTAATTGGACTTTTTACATTCAATTGATGTCTTTAATTTTGTAAACATTAATCAACCCTTGAATGATTTCTAATCTAAAAAAGGTTTTATTTTTTTAGTGCTTTACATGTGCTTAATGCTTGGTATTAGAGAATTCAAGGGGGATTGGATCATAACATCATTTATGACATTGTTAAGTGTAATTGAGGTCCTAGAAAATGTTGTTTTAAATTCAATGGCATTTGAGTCTTTTCATTACAAAATGTGTTAAACAATAAATGGAGAGTATTTAAGCCAAAAGAGTTAGCCTATTTTGGCATCTCAAAATCTATTTTAGGCAGCCACTTAGGTTCTTCCCACTTTTCATCTTATTTTAATGTTTTTTGCTTTATTATATTTTGTTTTTAGATAGAGAAACACTTATTTTTCATTGTGTTTTTCTGTTATCATGTTTTTAACCCTTTAATATACATTTGCTTATATTTTGGATTATTCTGATGTTCATTTTTGTGTAAAAACTTGATTATTATTAAATAGATTATTGGATATTTGGGCTTCTCATTTATAATTTCTTATTCATCATGTTTTTATAATTATATATTCTATTTTAGTTAATTTCCTTATGGCAGGCTAATTTTCTATAGGTTTAAAAAATTAAAGGAACAAATAGATTGCGATTGTGAGATATGAATTAGGTTTTTTATGGATATTATGTTTTATGATAGAATAGAGATGAAACTCTAGTTAATTTTAGAGAGCTTGAACTTAGAGAGCTTCTACTAGGTTATCACATAGTTAGGGGTAAGTAGTGTCTAGAATTTGCCTATAATTAAAGGAACATGGGACACAAGGTTGTATTTAAGTTTATAGAATAACGTATTAGTCATAACACGATTTATACATTTTGAGGATTTTTCAGATTTCCCAATTCTTGAAAATATCTTCTACCAATTTTATTGTTTTAGATGCTCACTTATGGATATTTTATGTTCTTATTTTAGATGTCTTAATTTCAATATTTTTTGTCTATTTTAATTTAACCAAATGAGGGAATGTGTGCAATATTAGACATGGTGTAAACACTATAGTTCTCTGGGAAATCGACCTTAACTCTCCCTACTACGTAGTTAGGATAGGAGATCTTGCAACTCCTACTTTTAACCCTAACGTTCTTTACATTAATTGTTCTAATAACAAACATGAATTTAAGATTAAACATAGATTAATTTGTGCCTTGTCTACTTTTATAGGTTTTTAAGATAATAGCTCTTTAGGTTTAGGCTACATCAATGATCTAAACAAGTTATTAAAAGAGTTCCAAATAATATGTTTGAGAATAAAGCTTATTGGTCTCACGATAAATAAATTAAAGTTAAAGGCTTTCCCCTTAGCCTTAATGGATACTATTAAGGAATGGTTTACCCCCTCTTTATGCCATAACACTTGCACAACCAATGCTTTATAACTTCAAAAGATGAGATACCTTTAAGATATCATTCCTTTGTTGATGCTAATGATGATATCGATAATGAAGTAACATATGATGAATTAGCGCAATGTTTAAAAGCTATGATATTTAGGAGGGGCAAAATATCTTCTAAATACAAGGTTGCTTTAAAATTGTTGGATGAACTAAGGCTAAAGAATGATAGGATAAAGAAAGAAATGCATTAATTAGAATCTAAGAGTATGGTTATTATCCATCATGAATGAGAAAAATTGATGCATGAAAATGAATCCTTTAAGGAAGAGGAAAATGCTCTTAAGGAATCATTAGAGAAATTAAAAATGGGTAAGGGAAAGTAGAAAACACGCTTGGAGCTTAAAAGGGTCCAAATGATATGCATGACGTAGTGTTCACTCAAGGGAGTGGAACCTCTAATGTCAAACCAACCTTTATAAAGGATAAAAATTTAAAATAAAGGAATGTTCCTAGTCAAACTTTGCATAAGGGTGCATTGACTTTTAGATCATAACATAGGACAAATAATCCTCTGCTTATATATGCATCTAGGCATAAACCTAGGGTAAATGTTCTTGTAAACAAAAATAGACAACTTTTATACAAATCACATCAATCATATGATGCATTTAGGCCATATTATAGGAAAAATAGTGACCACTTTCACATGCTCACCATATGTGTACACGAACATTTGGAAACGTGTTTCATGCATATTCTAAGTCAAAAGTTCATAAGGGAAGAACATTTAGAAATGGAAGACTTTAAAATTCCTTTAAAAGCAACAGGAGACCACATTTCCATTTTTATTATGTTGTTATAGTTTTCCATTATTAGGGACATTTTAGTCATGTAGAGAAGTTTTGTTTTGATAAGCAAAGGTGGTTTCACAGTTCACTAAACAACAAAGGTAGTGGAAAGGTTTCTAACCCTAACAACCCAAGTTAATGAGTGCACCTATGGTGAAAAAAAATTTATTCATTTTATAGGAATTCAAGAGAGGCAAGTGGTATATAGTTTGTAGGGGCTCTAGATATATGACAAGGGATGCTTCACAATTCATATCTTTAAAGAGAAAAGATGGCAATTAGGTGACTTTTAAAAACAAAACGAAGGGTAAGATTATTGGTCATGGAAAGGTTGGTAAAAATATTGCTATTATTTATAATATGCGTTTAGTTAATGGCTTAAAGCATAATTTGTCAAGTGCTAGTGAACTTTGTGAAAAAGGATTTAAAGTGAGTTTTGAAAGAAATTCATATGTTGCTTTTAAGGCATGAGATAATAGTATTATGTTTATTGGTAAGAGAAAGTGAAATATTTACACTATTGATTTAAATGCTCTCTCTATCCAGGATGATAAGTGTTTTGTATCTATAAGTGATGATAGTTGGATGTGGAATTGGAGATTAAGGCATGCAACCATAGAGCTCATATCCAACCTTAACAATAAGTAATTTAGGAGTAGGCTACTAAAGGTGAAATTTGAGAAGCACAAATTGTGTGGCGATTTTAAATAGGGAAGCAAATCAAAAGCTCCTTTACAAAGAATAAGTTGATAACAACATCTAGACCTTGGAACTTTTAACTATTGACTTGTTTAGACTATATAGAATTGCAAGTTTAGGTTGAAGTATGATTTTATTATTATTGATGATTTAAATAAATTTACTTAGCTACTTTTTTTTACTAATAAGGATGCATGTCTTAGGTCTTTTCCAAATTTTTTTAATATAGCTCAAAATAAAAAAGGTTATATGATTCCATCCCTTAGATGTTATGATGGAAAGGAATTTTAGAATGACTTGTTCGAGTATTTTTTTGTAATGGGAATGGAACCATTCATAATTTTTATTTATCGAGGACACCTCAACAAAATGGAGTTAGAAAAATAGAACTTTACAAGATATGCCTTGAATAAAGTTGAATGGACATAAACTTCTTAAATATTTTTAGATGGAAGTTATAACTTATGCTTGTTTTATATCTGTTAAGGTCTATATGAGACCAACTATAGATAAGATCCCTTATGAACTTTGGGAAAAATCCAAAGATTAGTTATTTCAAAGTTTTGGGGCATAAGTGCTTTAACTTTAACTCTAGGGATAACTTAGGTATGCCTAATGACAAAAAGGATGAAGGCTTTTTTGTAGTTATTCATTGACAAGTAGAACATATAGGGTGTTTAATAAGAGAACTTTGAAGATTGATGAGTATATGGATATATGTCTTTGATGGAAGAAGCCCTTTTCATAGGGAGAAGAGTGTTGAACATGTTGATATAAGCTTGTTAAAGGACTTACATAAACTAGGCTTAGAAAAACAAAAAGGGGTAACCTTGAAACCAAATAGCCTATTTTTGAACTAAGTAAGGGTCAAAAGAAAGATGGGAGTTTACATATAGATTGAAGGTATAAGAAAGACCATCCTTCAAACCAGATTTTATGTGATTTGTAAAGAGGTGTGGTCACTAGATCATAATTTAGAGATTTATCCCAATCTGCTTTTGTTTCTTATATAGATCTGAGGACCATAAAAGAATCTTTTAATGATAAAAGTAAGATTTTATTTATGATTTAGGAGTTAAAAATATTTAAGAGAAAGAAAGTTTGTGTAAGCCCTAGGGCATCCAAGAGGAGATGAATTAGGTGTTTAAAATTTTCTTTTTAAAATTAAATCAATTTAAAAACCTTAAGCCAATTTAAATGAAATGCAATGTCTAATCAAAATTCAATCTAAATGGAATGTCAATTCTTATGCCAATAATAAACAAATTCAAACAATGATAAAGCAAACACAATAAGCACAAATATAAATAGATCAGGGAAGAGATGAACACTAAGATTTATAGAGGTTTGCGTACCCCAAAGATAGACTATGTCCTCTCTCTAACTACGTGTTGGAAATTCACTATCTAATAATCTTAGTTAAAAGCCAAGAGGAACCTTTATAACAATCTTAGATTCTAAGGTCAAGAGTAAAATATCCCAATCTTATTATAGGTCAAAAGTAACCTATCAATCTTACTTTTCACAAAGAGGGTGAAGAGTAACCCTTACAACAATCTTTTTATAGCAAAGAGGAGCCTTTCAAACACAACCAAAGTTTATGATATTTTTCTTATAAGGAAAAACCCTAATCCAAGCTCCTTTGCACTTTAAACCAAACTTATATAGCTTATGATACCCTTGGTCAAAATCAACACAAGATAAGGGTTCAAATGCGACAAATGAAATATGGAATCTAAATACGCAATTAAGGCTTAATCCAATCCAATTCATAATAAAATATTAACGTAATTAAAATATTATTTTCTACAGGCCAAGAGAAACCTATTAAATCTATTTTAAAGGTCAATCCCCCAATTCCACAATCAATAATCAACACAAAGTCAATCCCCCAATTTAGGTCACTAAACACAACTTTTATAGTGTTTCACTAAAGTTCATGCATTAAACCAATTTTGAAAATTGTGGAGGTAAACCAAAATTATAACAAGCCTCCTAAAAATTTAATAGATCATAAACAAATGATTTTATCTAGTAAAAACTCAATTAAATCCTCAAACAATCTGATTTAATCAATATCAACACAATTGTCTAAATATGCAATATTAATGTCCCAGCTTATAAACAAACGAAATTATCACCCCAAATGATGCAAATTAAATGCAATAAACTTACTACAACATCAATATATATGTTAACAATAAATTACAGAAGTAAACACAATTTTAGCACATCAAAAATATTATCTAAATCAAGAACAAATCTAGAATGTTGAAACCTGGACAATTTTAAGCAACCTGCAATGATTAAGCTTAAACAAACAATATAATCACTTAAAAATTGAAGAAAAAACTGGCAAACTCTTACGTATTTATTCAAATTAAAAATAATGAATTTGCAACTTAAAAAACTTGTTTAAATACCAAATTGAAATTAGTAAAGAAGTTGCAGAGAAACCTTGATAGATTTTGTGTTATATGTTCTTGGAAATCAAACAAACGATTTGAGTGCTTACAAATTGAAGTAAAATATTCTATGCACCCTTGAGACCTTAAGAAAAACACGTATGATAATTTTCAATCAATAAAACAGTCTTGCTATGGTGAACTCGTCGTAAGCTACTAAATAATAAAATTAGCTAACCTACCTAACTAAGTAGTGAAAGCAAGTTAGGGTCGATCCCACAAAGAGCTAGAGTGAATTGCTATCTCTAATGTTGCTAAAAAGAAAATAAAACCCTTAGAAGCAAAGACATCAAATCTAAATACTAAAGATAATTGACGAAACAAAAACAAAAAAATAAGAAACAAATAAGAAAAACGAAAGTTTGGTAGAAGATATATCAGAAATTATAGACTTATAATCGATCCTCAAAATTTATAACTTGCGATTGGTGTAAGATGCTAGCCTATTAGTTTAAATAAGCTCTCAAACCCTCAGTTCTACCATTTTTAGATAAAACTTATACGATAGAAAACATATCCCTAATCACGAGGCAACCTAGAGTAAGCTCTCTAGATTTAACGTCGCGATAGTACTAACAACTAGAGAATGACTAGCCTAAGGTACAATCTCACAAGTTCGGATTGTCTAACTTAGAGAATTAGAATTATAGGATAATTTGATTAAGTTTATTGACAAATTTAATTAGTCTA
>JAOXYD010090942.1:0-12017 GCA_028565735.1 Pinacopodium congolense
ACTCAAACCATTAGTGATTAAGCATGTTTTGTTATCATCAAAACCAAGATTGGAACCTCCCTTGGTTCAACAAAACTTATATAAATCATCATGTAAACTTTCCTTAGGTTGATCTAATTATCTCATATCCTTTAGCTCACTCATTAAATTATAAAAGATTCTCAAAAAAGGTGGTACAACAGATCATTCATATTAATTTGCAATTCTACTTAGTTTGCTTCATATTTTTTTCGTACTTTAACTCGAATCATAAAAATAAATTTCATATATCAAATGAGTGCACATTAAGTACATGGTTTAACTACCAAAAACATTCACATATTTTATTTATTGAGCATTAAAGGCTTAGTTGAGATGTCATTTAGTCTTTTGATGCAAAAGTGAATACCTTGTCATAAATACTCCTTGTTATTCAATTAAGTCACTTCACATCATCTTGCTACTAACATCATTCTTTAATTTTGATCTTTTTATTATTATGAAGTTAGTGGAGTAAATTGTTGCTCATTTATTGACATAAATTTTTTAAACATAAAATGCATATAAGAAGTGGCATTCACTTATGCATATGCATTCTATACATGGAACATCATAAAGATCATCAAGTATCTATTTGTTAAAGTCATAAGAAAAATCAAATGTCCTTGTTCATCAATACTCATAACTAGTTGCATAGACTTTTAAATTTACTTCAACAATTAAATTCATTATGCATATCTTAAATCATAGCCCAATTTCACATGAAAATCAACATAAATCTATTTTTAACTTAGCATTGTGAAAAAGGAATCCATTATAATACTTCATAACTATAATTTAAAAAAACTATAATCAAACAAAATTTATTCTATACTAACTATACTATTTATATACATAACAGTAAGGTATACCAATTAAAATTTAATCAGCCTTAGTATGATTCTCAAATGAAAAATCCAATTTGGCTACTAGAAAACTTTTAAAAATCTAAGTTTGTATCAATAAAGCTCAATGTTTTCTTCATTTTCCTCTTAACACTTGAATTAAACATTATCCCTAATGTTTATGTAGTCAAAGTAAAGAATAAAGGGTAGGAAGAACAAGGAAACTCACCTAAAAAATATCATCAAGTTGCACATTACAACCATTCTTATGGATCTTAGAAAAGAGACTGAAAACAATCAAAAGAAAGTGAAAACTTTAAAGCAAAATAAAATTTAAAATAAAAAGGAAGTGTAAAAAATAAAATCATACAATCCTATAAAAAGACATATTAAAGCTCACTGAGAAGATGTTGCAAAATCATAAAGGAAAAGTTTTTAACTTACATCATCCAACAACCTAGGTATATAAAATTTAACTCTCTGCTCATTTCAATTTAAAATATTAATTATTCTCTTTTCTTACCTCAAGAACTATAAATGGTAATACTTTAATGACCTTGAATGGACCTTACCACCTTGACTTATACTTCCTTAGAAAAATTATAAGTCGAGATTTATAGATCAATACCTTGTTTCCCACTTAAAAGTCTTGCTATAAGAGCAGTTTATCATGTCATCTCTTCATGTGCTCCTTATACAACTTCAAATTATGATACACCTCAAACTTAAACTCATCGAAGATCATGAAACTGCATAAGTCTCTTATCACCTACACATTACAATCAAATTTTAAAAACTTAGTATCCCAATATGCTTTGTGCTCTAACTCTATAGGAAGATGTCAAACTTTTCCATACACTATCTTAAATGGTGACATGCCTATAGGTATTCTAAAGGCAATCCTATATGCCTAAAGTGCATCATATAGCTTTAATGACCAATCCTTCCTAAAAGTATCAATGGTCTTCTTTAATATTTTCTCTGATTCTCTATCAAAGACCTCAATTTGATTAATAGTTTTAGGGTGGTATGGTGTAGAAATATAATAGCTTACTACATACTTACCCAATAAAGTGTCAAAAATTTTATTTCACCCCTACCCTTATAATGATCTTAGGTATCCCAAAATAAGTAAAAAAAAATTTCTTTAAAAACTTAATTGCACCTCTAACCACATTTGTAGTCAATGCTTCTACTATTTGCTGACATAATCCACAATAATAAAAAGTGTATTTATTAGAGTACATCTTAGGGAAATATCCCATGAAGTTAATGCCCTAAACATAGAAAACCTTATAAACTAGGATGTTGGTTAATGGCATGTCATGCTGCCTAAACATATCTATCACAAAGCTTGAAAAAAAATGTATGCATCTTTGAATAAAGTGACTAAATAAAACTCCCATTCTAAGACCTTATGCATTAATTTAGTTTCCTTATAATACCATCTAACCTCTCTAGAATGGAAATGATGCAAAATGGAGGAAATTTCCTCTTCAAGAACACAATGTCTAACTATACCATCCATACAAATCTTGTATAGAAAAATTTTATCTCAAAGATAATGTTTTAGCTTTGACGAAATTTCTTCTTCTAATTATAAGAAAATTCATAAGGAAGAATATTATTAGCAAGAAATTGATATAATTAGCAAACCAAGGAGTGGCTATCATGGCCATGAGTTTTTTATTAGGGAAAATCTCCTTAATTTCCCTGTTAGTTCCACTTTTTATGGTGGCTTCATCTAACCTTGATAAGTGTTCAATTACAAAATTTTCATCCCCCTTCTCATCTTTCATCTCAATGTTGAAATCCTTTAGAAGTAAAACCATCTATTTAGTTTAATTTTAGCATTTGGTTTAGTCATCAAGTACTTCAAAGTTTCATGGTCAGTATAAAGAACTATTTTAGATAAAACCAAACAAGACCTGAACTTATCAAAAGCAAATACCATTGCCAATATTTCCTTTTTAGTAGTGGTATAATGGCGTTAAGCATTTTTCAAATTTCTATATGTATAATAAATAGGATGAGAAAGCTTAGCTTGTCGGTGTCCTAAAAAAATCACCACTACAAAATCACTTGTATCACACATTTGTTCAAAGGGAAGAGATTAATTGATATAGGAATATGTGCAGTTACAAGTTTTTCATTTAACAAATTAAAAGAAATTATGCAATTATCATCAAAGTTAAATACAACATCATTTTCAAGTAAGTCTATTAAAGTTCTAACAATTTTTAAAAGGTCCTTAATGAAATGGCAATAAAAACTAACATATCCTAAGAAACTCCTAATAGCTTTAATAGAACTTGGTGAAGGTACTTTCTTAAAGATATTAACTTTTACTAGATCCGCCTCTATGCCCTTATTAGATATTTTGTAACCCAATACAATGCACTCCTAAACCGTAAAATAACATTTTCCCCAATTTAACACTAATAGGTCTCTAAGTTTTCCAAACATGCATTAAAGGAAGTAAAAAATACAGAGAATTAATTCATAAAATCTTAATGAAAGTTTCAATCATTTAAAAAAATAGCCATCACGCGTAACTAAATGTAGCTAAAGCATTGCATAAACCAATATATATGTAAAAATATCATAAAGACATGTAAAAGTGGTTTTTTTAACTCTTTCGAAGCTACAAAAGTAAAAAAAACTACAAATTCCATCTAAGGCACAATAAAAATCTCAATCATCTTATCAACAAAAGGTAATGGAAAGGGATCTTTACAAGTGACATCACTTAACTTCCTATAGTGAACTTCCTCTGCCCATTACTTATTTAATGGTTATCATCTCATTACTCTCATTTTGTATCATAGTGGTGCCTCCCTTTTTAGACACCATTTGAATAATACTTACCCCACTAGAATCTAAAATAGGATAAATAATACCTGCAGTAAGAAGTTTAAATAACTTATCCTTGATTAGGTCTTTCATATATGGGTTAAGTTGTCTCGAGGGCTGTACTAATTCCTTGCTTCCATCCTCTATGAAGATGCTATGTGGTTAAAAGGAGGGGATAATTCCATTTATGTTTGCAATTGCCTATCTTAAAACTTGCTTATTATCTCTGAACACCCTTAAAACCCTCTTCTCTATGGTATTTGTCAACAAAAAAGAAATAGTGGTAGGTGAGTACTTAAGTTGTTCTAAAAATGCATACTTTAAATGAATAGACAAAGGTTTAAGTTTAAGAGTCAGAGGCTCTTTAATTCATAACTTAGGTAACTACTTAGCTGGTCTTTGAAGAGCCTTATAAGCTTTATATTGTGTCTAACATGCCTACTCCCCACCAGCTCCTTTTATTCCTAGATCCTCTTGAAATTCCTCGCCTAAATCTATAAATTCATCTTTCACTTCTTCCTTCAATAATCCTGGACAACCATCAAAAGAAGGATTAATGTCATGAGAGTATGGATCAATGAAATTACAACAATTAAGAGTAGAAAGATGTTTCCTTACATCAAAAACTATTCCTTCATCTTAAAGTCTTAAGATGAGTTTTTTCACGTTACAGGTCACTAATGGTTCTTGCCATATCCTTAAAAGGTCTCTTAAAAATGATGGGAATGTCTTGATCTTCCTCCATATCAAGAACTATAAATTCCACTGGAAAAATGAACTTATCCACTTTAATAACCATATCCTTAATCCCTCTAGGATATGGCATAGATTGATCCTCTAACTGTAGTAAACATGTAGTTAGTTTGATCTACATCAATCCAAGCTTCCTGAAAATGGAAAGAGCACTAAATTGATACTCACATCTAGATCCATCAAAGTCCTTTTTATATGTAAGTCACCAGTAGTGTAAGAAATTGTAAAAATCCATGGATATTTTATCTTTGGTGTCAAATTCTTGTTTTAAAAAGGGCTGAGCACTCTTCATTTAACCTAAAAATTTCGTACTCTTTAAGCATTCTTTTTTTAGGTAAGATTTAATTATAGAATTTTGTATGAGAAGGCACCTATGCTAAAACTTCAATAAAGGAAATTTTAATATACAATTTCTCTAAAAGCCTATTAAATTGCTTATCTAATTAAGTACCCTTAAGCCTCTAGGGATAGGGTATCCTAAGTCTTCCCAAATTAATGATCAGGTTAATGAAAAACCAAGATCGATCCTCCTTTGTAGTTGGATCCATCTTTTTGTTATTGCTTGTCTCTTAATTCACTTCATCACTCTCCTATGTCTTCGCATCCTATTTCTTACTCTCCTCAGCTCCCTTCAACTCGTTACCACTTCTTAATGAGATTTCTTTGGCATGCTCTCTTAGGTTGGCCTTAGTGGTGTTAGGAAATGAATTTGAAATCCTCTCCTTCATTAAGCTCACAAATTTACTAATCTGATTCTCTAGATTTCTAGTCAAAGCTTCTTGATTTTGCATCCCAACTTTAGTAGTAGATATATATTTAATGATCAGTTATTTAAATTTTGATTTCTCAATTTGTGTAGAAGTGGAAGACTTGAATCCTGAAGGTGGCACTCTATAATCATTAGAAGATAGTGATTATGCCGTCTAATTATTCCTCCATCTTGAATTGTATGTGTTTAAGTATCCCCTCTCATGTTATAGTTGCCAACACAATGTGCCTCCTCTTGCTTTTGTGAAAATATTTTACCTTTTTAAAAATCTAAAGATGGATGTAAATCTCCACCATAATGCCCACAGCTAGCATAGCCCCTAGACAAACTTGCACCTATGTTCATACTCTACATAAGAATATCTAGCTTCTTGGTCAACACATCCATCTGAACTAAAAGTGCCACCATGTTATCCACTACATGTGCTCCAATAATCCTTCTAGGATACTTCTCCGTATGATACTAATAACTATTGGTGACCATCTCCTCTATCAATCTATAGGTCTAGACAAGTGTTTTTCTAATTAAGTTCCCCCTGTAGCAACATCTATAATTCTCCTTGTCAATGGTGCAACTTCTATATAGAATATGTCAACCTACTGCCATAAGGAGAATCTATGACTTAGAAACCTCACTGACATATCTCAAAATCGCTCGCATGCCTCATACATATTTTCATTCTCGTACTAGGTAAAATAAATGATTTTCATCTTTAACTTGGCAATCCTTATAAGTAGAAAGAACTTAGCCAAAAATAACTTCATCAGCTCATCCCATGTTATGATAGACTTTGGTTATAGTGTGGTTAGTTATGCTCTCGCCTTATCACATAGAGAAAATAGGAATAACCTTAACTTGACTACATTTTTCAACATACCATTATGCTTAAATAAGTCATAAATATTCAAAATTTCTCTAAGTGTATGTTAGGATCCTCTAATTGTAATCCTCTAAAATGATATGCCTTAATTATAAAGATGATGTCATAAGGTATCTTAAAATTTACTATTTTGAGTATCGACCTCACAACTAGCAATAACCCTCATAATGAGATCCATCATAGTCAAATCCCTTCTCTCTTTTTAATGATGTATAATACCTTCCTTGCATTGCTTCATGTTTACAAAGTGTAGTTTAACTTCTAACTTCTCATCTCCAATATCTTCTTCTTCTACCTTATTACTTTGAGTCAATCTAGCTTCCTTATATAACTTGCGAGCAATTTTCTCAATCTCTTAATCAAATGATAAACTCTCAAGCTTTTAGCCATCAGTGTGCATAAATAAAATAAAAAAACTAAAAAGTAAGAATATAAGCAACTAAGAATTGAAAATTAAGTATGCTAAAATAAAACAATCAAATAACCAATAAAAGAAATAAATAAACAAATCAAAATAATAAATAAATCTAAAATAATCAACATCATTATATTCCTAATATCTCATAATTAGATCCCCAGTAATAACACTAAAAACTTTTTATGGTCTATTTTTTAACAAAATTAATTTAGTACTAGTTTAAGAACAAAAAGAGGGTAGTGCTCCTTATAATTAAGTAATATAAAATGTTAAGTAAATATCACCGATTGACGATTAGGAATTTTATAATGATAAAGACTAGCTAAGGATTTTTATTTCTATGGGTTAATCACTTAATTAGTGGGTGGTGGAATAATTTAAGACCTACTCCACTAGATCAAAATGTCATTAACAATCATGCAAACATCTTTTCTTTTTTAAATTCAAATTATCTAGTTGATCTATAAATAATTTGGAATAAAAGGTATGAATCGTAAGAAGCCTAAATCTAAGTTGGTTAAATCTATAAATCCTCACACAATTCTCTAATCCAGATTCAATTGTGTTATCTAATCGATTTTCCAATAATTAAAAACCAATGATCATGGATTTTCAATTACCTGACACTTTAACTTAAGTGATTAGGCTATGCTAGATGAAATAAGAAATCAATCAAGGTCAAAATCATCTACCAAATCTATTCATAACATATTTAATATCCTAATCTTAGCTAAAATAACTTACATACACATATTCATCAGTGAAACCAAAGATAAAGACATATAAACCATATTCATTGACGAAATAGGAATATGTAGCCAATATAAATATAAAAATGAAAAATATAAAAGTTTAGGTAAAAGATGGTCACTCCGTATTGATTTCTGGATATTTTCACTACTTATATGATCTTATAAGTCCCAGTCACAAAATCATACAAGATGGAAAAGAAAAACAAGAGAAAATAAATAAGAGTCGTAACTAAGATGAAGATTTTTGTTCTAATCTCTTCTAATTTTCTCAAAACCCATGAAAATAAGATTTTATATAGCTCCAAGGGTAACTGCTAGGGTTTTTGCCATCTAAAGTAAAAAAAAAAAGGTTACAATTGTCATTTAATCGCATCAAAATCACACATTTACCTAACTCAATGATTTAAATGGTGGTAGAGTTTAAAAACCATTGTCATACTCTCTATTTCAAGCTTCAATGACAGTTTCTATCAAAGAACAGTGGCATCATTAATAAACCTAACAACTGCTTTTGATCACTTGATCTGCACCCAACTTGCTCATTTTTTCTCCTATTTATCTCAATTCCAAACCATAAGCTCCAAAATCATTATAACTCTGAAACATAATAAAAAGGACTTATAATTGAAATAATAACTTAATATTATTTAAATTTAGAAGTAAAGATCTAGAGAGATTTATTATGAAATTAATATAACTATTTTTAAAATCTTATATCATAATTAGATTAACATTTTTTATTTATAAAAAATAATTGATCCTAATTACAAGATAAAAAAAATGTCTACAAAAAAAATGAGAATAAAAATTAACATACACAAATTAGGATCTCCTATAAGACAAGGAAACATCACCATGATGATGAAAGAAGCATAAGATGTTAAATAAAAAGAAAAAGAAGAAATGAAGGAAATTTAAGCTAGTTAAAGTGAGAAAATAAAAAGAATAATAAATTGGCCATAGCCTTGGCTAAGGCAAAAGAAACTACAATTAATAGGAGTTCATTTTATCAAGTTTTTCATGATATTTTGATGTTAATTTGCTCCTAACTTGACATTAAATTATTTAATTTATGTTTTGGATTGTTTAATTTGCAGATGGAAACCCAATTGAAATGAAAATGAATCAAAATATAAAGAATGGAGCTAAATTAGGAGAAGAATGGTGGTCCCTAGCTGCCCCACGTTTAGCCCTTTAAAACCTACATTTTACTCTGTTATGGGACTCGAACCACGAGGGGTTAAACGATGTTGTTATACTCATTTTCAAGCGATGTTTAAGTAGCAGTTGAGATAAAACCAGCTGGATCTTCCAACTGATTTGTTACAACTTGTGTAACTTGCTCCCACTTACTTTTAACACATATATTGACTGTCTGAAGCCAAAAACAATAAGAAGAAACACATAGAACACATAATCAAAGGGATAAATTGGATTGTGCTAGTTCTACAGCTCTTTTCTCTTGTTCTTCATCTTTTTTATCTTGTTTTACCACTTGAGTTACTAGATAAGGATTGTGGAAGCTCAGACTTGTGATTTAAGATTGTAAACGTGTTTGTAGCCAGTTATTAGTGCATTTTAACTTATTTCCATATTAAAATTTCACCTTTAGTTATCATTTGTTCAAGACCATGATGAATATGATGGGTATGATCTATTTTTTGTTCCAAATGAGTGGTTCATTCAATTTTTTTTCTTTATGGAATGGTTCTAAAAATGATTTAATTATGTGCTGAACATGTTTATATCCATGATTAAAGGTTGTGCTTCGGTTAAATGAAGAGATTAAGGATTATTATAAACTAAACACTTAGAATAAAGTTATGAAACAACTTAGGATTAGATAAATCTACCTATTTTGTTGAACAAATCATTAACCAATCTAATTTAAATCATTGAATGACCAAATCTTCATTTGTCTTTAGGGTTATAATCTAAAAATTGAAATTTTTAGGTTAAGTTTCCTGGACTTTATGACTAATGCTTAAAGATTGATAAATGACCAAACTTCGACTTAAGCGATTGGAGAAAAAGTTTTGTCTTAACCATATCAAGGGTTTGATTTAGAGAAGTGACCATGGAAAAGTCTTTCAATCCATAATTAATCCATTTAGATCATTAAAAACCAATTCCATAACCTATTTGTCAATTTTGTAATCCTTTTATTCCAACTAAGTTATTTTGCATAACTTGAAATTTTAAGTTCATTTGGTAATTTTAATTTATAATTTCATTCACATTAGAATCTCTAGATAATTGTGACCTAATTTTAGCTTTGTACTTGTAGTTTGATTGATACCTGTGGAACAATAACTTTGATCTAAAATATTTCCATATACTACTTATGATTGGTGCACTTTCCATTAATGTTGGTTTAAAATTATAACAGAAAGAAAATTTTGGGTTAATTGTTGAATTTAGAAATTAATATTTGATTTTAAACCTTAATAGAAAACCAAATTTTAGTTAATTATTGAATAAGATGTTACTTATATGGTTTAAAATGATTTATCATGTTTTGAAGGCCTTTGTTGAGCATTTTATTGTGTGTTTTAAGTTAGAATGAGATGTGGAATCAATTTAATGAGTTAAAGCACCAAGTTATGAAGTTTTACATCAATTATCAGGGCCACAGGACAAGCCATAAAGAGTGCATCAAGAGAAGAGTAAGACAAGTTGAAATAAGAAACATACCAAGTATGGTGGATTTTGATAAGAAATTATATGCATTCTCAAGTTGAAATAGTTATGGAATCAATTTTAAGAATTAGAGCATCAAATTATGATGTTCAGCATTAAATTTCAAGGCTTAAGGGCGAGTGACGAAGAATTTATAGTAAAAAGGTTGAGGAAAGTTAAAAGCTAAAAAAGTTAGAGAGTCCTATACTTAGGACCAAAATTTAGGTCATGCTTGTAGGATTTTTCTAGAAAATCCCATAAGATGGGCCACGGTCATTGCATGTTGTCATGGGACTATCGGCTCCCCTTAGGTATTTAAATATTTTTAGTTTTTTATTATCTTTGATTCCTTGACCCTACATTTACCCTCAAGACCTTATAGGAGACTCCTAAGCCATCTTACAAGGGTTTTAAGCAAGATTGAAGGAGAATGTTAAATCAAAGCACATCAAATTCAAGATCAAGATTTGATTTCACATTAAGGACTATTAAGGGGTCAAGGAATTCAAGACATATATATATATATATATATATATATGATCATTTCTATCTCCTTTCTTCTTATGATTGTTATTATGATTTTTATGGCGCTTAAGAATTAATTCTTTTATAAGATTTTGATTATTTTGAACTCTAAGATGAATTATTTCATTATTTTCTTGATTTAACATTATATTTACAACTTTAAATTAGATTGACTTATGAAGTTAATGACATTGTTTTTTCAATGTTACGCGAATATGAACCTCAATTTCAATGATGTGATTACATATGTTTAGAATGAAAAATCAGATGTATGGTTGGATTAATCCAATGATGCATCTTGTATAGAGACCTAGAGATAGGTTTATACTAAGATGTCCAAATTATGTGTGAACTTAATCAAATAATAGGTTTCAAAGAATACATTAATGCATTTAACTGATAGTTTGAGATAGAGAGACCTTTTTGCTTAATTTATCAATTTGAATGGAAATGACATAACTTGAGGGAGAGTATAATTTAGCTTAAGGAACCTATGGTCTAAGAAAACCTAAAAAACATGTTAAATCAAGGTTAAACAGTGAATACAGATACATCATAAAGGGATTGATTACCTAGATCCTAGATTTATTATTTTTTGCTAATTTGAAATTTCATTTAGTTGTTTTGTTCATTTTTATCAATCAATCATCCTCTTAAATAGGCTGGATAATACAAATAGTAATTTACTAATATTTGCAATTCTCATAGATCGACAACTTGGACTCACAATAACTTTATAATAATGGGATGGGTGCACTTGCCTAATTACATGTTTTGATATTGTTACTGGGATTCTTTAGTTTATATTTATCTAAAAATTAGGTACACTTATCACATATCAACATCATCAAAAAGTAATAAAAAAATGTGAAAGATATCAATTGTAAAGGAAAATAATTTTGGAAAAAAATACTTCAAAGTTTAAAACCATTTAAAAAAACATAAATCAAAGTAGAAAAATCATGCATAAACATATAAAGTTCAAATAAACCTACCATCAGATATGCCTAATTCTCTCCTAATCATGCAAAAACTATAGGTTTGGTGACTATATTAGCCAATTAATGCTATATATCTGCAAATTATCATGCTATATCATAATGTTGCACACGATCTCTTATAAAATGATATCTTATCTCGATATGTTTAGTCCTATAATTTTGAATTGGATTTTTAGTTAGATATATGACGTTAGTGTTGTCACACATAATATGGATCTTGGTAAGCTCCATGCCAAAATATCTAAGTTGTTGCCTTAGTCAAAGCACTTGTGCTCAACAATTAGCAGCCATTATATATTCTACTTTGGCAATTAATATAGCCACAGAATTTTGCTTCTTACTAAATCATGATACTAATGCATTTCTTAAAAATTGACAAATGTCAAATGTCTCTTTCTATTTAAAGAACTACTGGCATAATCCGTATCAATATAGCTAACTAAATACTGCACAAGTTCTTTAGCTTAAGTAATAACTTAGAGATTATGACATGGAACTTATAAAGAGGCCAATTAGGTGTGATA
>JAOXYD010090953.1:0-12016 GCA_028565735.1 Pinacopodium congolense
GTTCAAATTGATAGATTTTCAATGGTTAAATTATTGAATTATGACCCCCTAATTCAGTGCTTAATTGTTAAATTTATGTGTTATTTTGTTTAATTTGTAGGATGGAACTTGAAGATGGAGATTGAAGCAAAAATGAGAAGAAATTACCTCATTTTTGTTTATTAACAGCACCCTGCCAAGGTTACGTTGAAGGATAAACGAGGGGTCGTTAATAAAGACAGAATTTGATCATCAACGGCACCCTTAAGCCTGCCGTTGTCAATCGGTTTAACCTGTCGTTGAAGGATCAATCAATAATATCCACTCCAAATCTCCAAGATTGTAGTTGTGGTATGTCTTCAATTAATGTCCTTGTTTACTAGCATATGTGGGAGGCTGCTACAGCTGTAAAAACAAACAAATAACACAAATTATGTAGAGAACAAGCGGGAGAATAGATCTGGCATAGAGAGAGAGAGAGAGAATTCTTTCTTCTCCCTTTATAGTCTTTCACTTAGTCCTTAACTTAAAACACTTTGTTTACGTTTTTTTTTTTTTAGTTTCTAAATGTTGGATCTTGTTGTTAAGACTCATATATGAGTCTAGGAATCATCTAAGACGGTTTCTAAACTCAGATTATTACTTATTTTGTTTCATTTTTTGGATTAATCAAAGCACTTGTTCTTATGTTTATAACCTTGTATATTCTTTGATTTTTTTTGCAACTTTGAATCAATTTAGAGGTTGTGCTACATTCCAAATCAAGTTAAGAGTTACAAGACATGTCCAGAAGTCTTACAAATATGTTTTTTACTCTCTAAACTTACAATTTCTGCCTATTTTCATAGATCTATCAAGATATGTTGCATAAGTTGTATGTTTTGTATGTCTTGATCAATATATGTGGCTAAATCATTTTGTTTCTAAGGATTGATGTTTGTATGATTTAAAAGAGTTTAAGGACATGTTAAAGGTTCTAGATTTTGTTTATTGAAGGATTAAACAAATTGATTTTGAGCTAGCCACTTAAGATTAGTATTTAAGACATATTAAGCTTGAGAAATCATCTTAAATTGTTAGAAAAATCAATAAGTAACACGAATTAATCCTTGCTTGACTAAACCTAGATTTTTTTGTGAATGTTAGAGATCTGAGATTAATTTTTCAGAACTCACCTTCTTGAAAATAAAGCCCATTTACTTGATTTAAAGCATAACCAAACTTTAAACAAGATTTAATAGAGAAAAAGAAAAGTCTTAACCATAGCTTTGTTTTGATCTTATAAAGGAACTTTAATTAGCTCTTAAATGTGTTTAAAGCTTAATTAAATCATTAATCACCTAATCCTTAACTAATTTACACATTTGATAATTTTCAGAAATTTTCATAAGCAATTAAAAATCATTTTTGAAGTGTTTAAGTCAACTTAGATTAGTTTAGCAAATTTAAGATTTTTAATCAAATTGTTTTGTTTTTCCTAAATAATTGCAATCTAATCAACCTAGTAATTAAGTCATTTTTCCCTATGGGATTGACTTTCAGAGTCTTAAAATTACTCCAATGTATTACTTTTGCAATAGGTGCACTTACCTTAATTCTGTTGGTTTTCAAAGTAAAGTTTTTTTTAAATCATTAAAAGTTTTTAAGTCACCTAACCAACGCAACAAAGGACAATGACTTGATAGAGACAAAAAAATAAGAAGAAGGAATCTACCATCCATGCATGCCTATTATGCCTCACCTTTGTTAGTTTTTGTATGTTTGTTTTAATAGGTCACACTTGCATTATGGACTTTGGATAACTAGTGGGCTTGTCTTGATAATCTAAGTTTTCGGTTGTGGATTCTAGTTATTCATAGATCTTGAAAAACCATAAAAGGGATATGTGCCTAGTTTTCTTATTGATAACTTAGGTTGTCATCACTTGGGTTAATATTTATGAGCCTAACTTCTTTTTTTAAAAATTTTTTGTGACTTGAGTTGTTACTTAGATTTAAAGTAATTGATAGGCATAAATTCATTATCTTATAACTTTGGCTAGTTTCACTTGGTTTTAAAATGTATTATGGGCCTAATCCTTTAGTGAATTGGGTTATAATCAGTGTTTGATTGCACTTAGGATTTAAATTTAGTCTTAAAGAGTAAATGGGCCAATTTTAGTCTAAGACCTAAAATCTTGTTTCTAATTGAATTTATTAATTAGACTAAGCCCAAATAAATTAGAAATAAATTTCTAATTGGACAAATATTTAGAAATGAGTTCTAATTAAATCCAAGTGACTTAAATTGATTAGTTCAACAATAATAATAATTAGAAATAAGTTTCTAATTGAATTAAAATTATGTTATTTATAGAAACTAATTAGTTTAGTTGCATAAGAATAAAATTAGAATTTTTTTCTAATTAAACCAAATTAATTTTTTTAGTTAGATAATAATTAGAAATGTGTTACTAAGTTAGGTACAAAAAAAATAAATGAATTTTCAAATGTGCATAAACTAATTTGTGTTATTAAATAATAATTAGAAATATGTTTCTAATTAAACTAAAAGGTAGAAATATTTTTTCTAATGAAGGTAAACCAAGTTATTTAAGACGAGTTATATAATTGAAAAGAATATTAGAAATGGGTTTTCTAATTAAATAAATCAATAAATTTATTTAAAAGAAAATTAGAAATAAGTTTTCTAATTAAAATAAAATTAAAAAACAACAATTTTTTTAATTAAAGAAAATTAATTTTGTTTAACTGAATATAATTGGAAATAATTTTTCAAATTAAAAAATAAGGTTATGTTATTGTTATGGGGTAAATTTATAGTGTTTTTTATTGTTATTTAATGTCAATTTACCCCTATTTTAGTATTTAAATGTTTAATTTCTATTTAGAATTGATCCAATTGTAGTTTGATGTGAAGAATCGAAGGTTAGGTGGAAAGGATGTAAGAAGATTCTATTTCTGGACGTATAACAACACCCTACATAGCCTACTGTTGATGGACTGCATCCTGTCGTTGAAGGAGTCAAAATTTACATACTAATGGCGGCTTGTTCATTTTATAACAGTGTCGTTGTAGATTGGTGCAGACGGCCGTTATAGGGCATAGACACGTTTTCTCAGCAGATTCTTCAACAATTGTGGCCTGTTTTCTTCCTCCACTTGTAGCAGCTCCAACCCTATAAATAGAATGCCTCTCCAGACGTTCTAAGCATAAGATTTAGGAGTTAAACACATTAGTTTTAGTTAGTTTTCATATCAAAGTAGTTTTTATGTTGTTTTTCTTTTCAATCTTTTGTAATTTGAGATTTTTAGGTTGTTTAAAGTTCCAGCAACTTCATGCATGTAGTTCAGAGTTAGAATACCATTTGGGAATTTGATTTGGTTCATTCTAAACTCTTAATTTCTTGTATTATTATTGTTATTTTGAATTAATCAAAGTCTTATTACTTAATTTATATTTATTATGTGCTTTAATTAGTTGATATGCTTAATGATTAATTTCAGTTCAGTTGTCATGCTAAATCTATTTATGGATGATTAATTGTGGAAATTTATGATTAAAGCATGATTAATGAATTAGTCTTTGTTTATTGAATGCTTAATGCTTATCTTGAACTGATCACTTAGGATATTGCCTTTAGATAATCTAGGATCTGACAATCTCTACTTAGGTTATTAGAAAAGTCAATAAACAACGTGGTTCAAATCAATGAACTAACCAAAGATTGATTAATCATGAGAGTGCTAGTCTTGGATTAGGATAATTTAGGACTAGACTTCCTAAACTTTAAGCCTGTTACCTAAGTTCGAGGCATAACCAAACCCCAAGATAGGACCAATAGAGATAAGTCAGTGTCTTAACCATAACGCTACCTTGATTTAGAGAAGACCCTAAATTAAGCATCACTGATCCATCAATTAAATCATCCACCACCAAAGCTTAATTGAATAATTTAGGAAAAGTAATTAGTAGCTCTTTTGCAATAGATTGGAATTTTTATAGGTTTTTTAGATTAGCTTTTAGTTATTTATTTTATTAAATTATAAAGCCAAGTGTTCTCTAGATAATTATACTCCGATTAACCTAGTACTTACATCATATAAACTTCCTCATAGGATCGATACTCGCAGGCTTAAATGTACTCCACTTTATTACTTGATTTGATCGGTACGTTTGCCGAAATTTTGATCTTGAATTAATTGTTGAATTGTCCATTGAAAGACAGATTAATTTGAGTTAATTTTGTACGTGGCCAACCACAATCACTGATCCCTAAATACTCTTAGAAAATTTTTATACTTTCATGCTACATGAAAAATTGTAGGAATACACTATTTATCAAATAATTTGATCTATTTAATAGTATCTTACATTAAATAATTTGTTTATTTGATGACCCTCATATACAACAATGTGTTTGTAAGAGATGTCCTCTAATTCAAATAATTTGTTTATTTGAAAAGCATACAGTCAAGTAATGTGTTACTTAGTGACTATTATATTCATATAATATGTTTATCAAAACATTACAATATGTAATCTCTTATTTTAGTTTCAAAAAAAAGTCTTGAAAATAAGAAGACCAAGAGTATGATATATGTTTGTAAGAAGAATACGAATTGCCAACTTATTGAAACAGTTAGACGATTATCATATGCAATTAGAGTAAGATCTGAGGACACTTTCGTCAAATGTCTATACAATAATCAATTAACTTTAGAGTTTGGATTATATAAGGTTTAATGATCAATATCTATATATATATACCTTGCATAAGACATTATTGCTTATTGAGAGAGAGTTGTTGATGAGAATGTGGGTTGTTCATCAATGAAACTCAACTTTCACTAGGGTTCGAATGTTTTTAGTACAACATAGAACGAGGGAAGTACTTAGGAGTAAGCTTCATAATGGGATGAGTATTACTAATGCTTGCATATTTAAATTATTAATTGCTTAAAGTACAATTGCCAATTTATGGATATTAGTTGTTTATTAAATTATATTAGTGTTTCAATTCTTTATGATTTCTAATATATGTACAATATATATATGTTATCTTTGGAATATGTGTTATCAATGACATCTAAATAGAATGATTGATTATTGATCAATTATTAGATGGATTATGATTGAAAACTTGGTGACCTTTTGATTCTATAAGTAATCGTGAAAATAAATATATTTCGTATTTATATTTTTGCATTATATTACTGTGAATGAGAACAATGGCATAGTGAATAAAACACTGAGAAGAATATGTGTTTGAGAAAAATGACTAATGTATTTAAAAATCTTGTTGAAAATTTTCCCTTAAGGTGAAAATGAGAACGATGTTCATTTGAGGACTTTAGATTTTAGAAATCCAATACTTATGAACAGAGCAAAAAGGCTCTTATCTTATTACGTGAAATCATGATGATTCTTAAGAGAAATATTGTGACTCAGCATAGGAAGCTTATGAGGTATGTGATATGGGTAAAAGTAAAATGTCTTTAATTATTATGTGACTTAAGGGGGTATGATCATGCCTACAACATACTGTTCATTAGGGTATGATGCTTGTAGTCCCTCATTTATTGACTCATGATCACTCACTTGTTCACTATCAAGTTTAACATAAAAGATAACCAAAATTAGAAGTTAATACATTCAATGCTGAGGCGTTTGAAGCAAAAAGTTAAACATAGTTGGTGAAATGAGAGACGTTAATCATATCCTTTTGGATATGAAGCAAGTGAAAGTTTTACACTCTATTTAGCTTTAGATTGTATGATTTATGAAATAGCGTTCAAACTATGAGAATAAAGGTGCCTATGAGGTGCTTATCATGAATGTCTTAAGGCTTCTGCACCATATAGTAAAAGACTATGTGTTTGAGACATACTCACAAGAGGATGAAAAGAAAGTAAGGCAGTTTTATGGTGAGTCTAATATGGAAAGAAAGTCCTCTATATTTCTTAGCGTTTTAAGCTATGTTAAGATTAATTAATCTAAGAAAGGAAAAATGAAATAACAAGGAACAAGTTCTTGTTTATTGTCATAATTTTGGGTAGTCAAAGATTTTATATCAACTTTCTATGGTAGAAAATGATAAGGCTCTTAAAACAATCATGATCATGATTTTATGTTAAATGTTTTTATAATTATTAGATAATGTTTAAGCATAGTTATTGCTTCCTTTTTATAACTAACACTTATAACATGATTTAAATTGATGAATTGTTAGACTTGATTATATTGGATAAAATCGAATAATTTGATTAATCATATAAGCTTGTTTTGAAAGCCTATATCACATGAAATTTTCTATTAGTGACCATAGTCTAACCAATAACATTGCATACTAAACCATTTTTGATGGTACAAAGAGCTATTAATTCATTATAGTTACTCATTATAATATTTGTGACATAATAAGTGTGATACATAATGACTTCAAGAATTGGTCAAGGATAAGTACTCTTTGGATTATTTGTCTAATCAATTCAAGAAGTCATGTATGGAATTAAATGAATAAAAAATTGATTATTCCATAAATGTTTCTTGTAGATGGTGAGGAAAGGAGGAGAACTAGATCTCTTCTTGAAATCTTAAAGTCTCTAATGACATAATTTTTTAAACTATCAATGTGGTATTGAAAATTTTTTAAACTAGATCTTAGTTAATGTTGTCTCTCCTTGAATTTTTATGACATGATCCTTGAGTTTTTCATAGTGTGTTTAGTGAATTTTTCAAATAGTGTTTGAAAGGCTTTAAGTGATTATTAAAAAGTTTTTTTTTAAGAGGAGATTGTATTTGATGAGATAGGATTGATGAAAATGTATCTTTAAGTGTACGGTTGAGCTTTAAATTTAATCAAATGGTTTAAAAGTTCAATTTGAAGTATATAATGATGGATGAAGATCAAAAGAAGAGCTTTGGATGAAGTTAAAGTTGATGAAAGGAAGAAGATCAAGCTCAGTAGTAGAATTTAATAGGTTATTTGTTAGTTTTATTGAAATCTCTTCTTAGTCTTACCATATGTTGAAAAGGCTCATATCATACATATTGCATTCATAATTAGTAATTTATATCTAAGATGCATAATCAAGAGGTATTAAATGTGATTGTTTCATGTAGAAATCCTTTTTGATTAATTAATTAATGAACTGGTTAATTTGTTATTGAATAAATGAATGTGAATTAGGCATGACTTGAATGATAAGTCTTATATGTTGAAAAGAATTAGATAAGGAAGTGTGGGAATTGAATTTATATGATTTAGTTAATTGAATTATAGATATTTATTAGATTAAAGAACTAATGAAATTTGGTAAATTGGGTTTATATGAGTATGACTATGATAAGTTATGTTAAGAAGTGGTTGGTGTTGATTAAAAATGATTGAAAAGTGTTAAAATTGTGTTTAATTATGTTAGGAATTGATTTGGATTGGATTAAATGTGTTTTGGTCAAGTTTTTGTGTGTTTTTAGGAAATCAACGATAGTTCTTAAAGAGTAGAATAGCACCATTGTTAACATGCGTTGAAGTCTCTATTTTAGAGATCAACAGCGATATATAGTACTAATAATGGTGTCATACGCGTCATAGAAACCATTATTGTAGTCTAGATTTATCACAATAATGGGTAGTTTTCAACAGTAAAATGAATTTATGGCTTTAGAATATTGGGCAATGGTAAAAAAAAAATGACTAGTTTGAAGTATTAGGCCTATAAATAAGTGTTTTTACAAATGTTTTATGCATCAAGAAGTTTAAGAAACATTTATACAAAGATTAAAGTATTTTTGTAAGCTCTTTTGGTTACGGTTTTGTGTTAGTTGTATGAGTTTATTATGTATACTTTTTTAAGTGGTTTGTGAGCCCCTTAAATGCTTGTTTTTGTTCAAGAGTTATATATTCTTGAAGTGTATCTTGTGGGAAGGTTATTTTGTGAGATTACGATTGCGAAAGTTTATTTTTTAGTCTAGGAAAAAGAAGAGTGTTGTGAGAAGTTATCCTTGAGCTTAGAAAAGGGGAGTATTGTAAAGGTTATCCTTAAGTTGTAAAAAGGATTTGTAACTTATTCTTTGTTATAATGAAAATCTTAATAGGTTGTTAAGGACTAGACATAAGAAAAAATAAATCTCTTCGAACTGGTACAAATTTTTTATGTCTTTCTTTCCTATACTTTTACATTTAAGCCTTTAATTTTATAAATTGTTTATATTTCTTTTACAATTACTCATACAATTGTTTATATTATCTTTAACTTTGTTTATTTGGATTCCTCAATTTGACTTGATTATTTGGTGAATTATAAATTGAGTTAAAAATAGTTTAAGTAATTTTTAAATCCCTAATTTAGCCCCTATTAAGTACCATAAAGACTAATATTGACTAAGAAAAGAAAGAATGAAGTCATTGTAATTTTTCTATAATCTTTTGTGACCATTTAAATAAATTAAGGATTCAATCATTATATGATCATTTACACATACACATAATAAAAAATCATTCTATAATTCAGAGTACTTTTTTTTAACTGTAAAGAAAACCTTTTCATCTTCAAATAAACTTAGAAAAAATTTTTGACATGTTTTTAAACTAAGTGATTGTCAAAATAGGTGTGTTTTTATCTATGAAAATACTTAGGAGGTTTAAATTTACAAGTTAAATAAACCAAGAATAAGACAAAATATAGTCATTTTATGTATAATAATCATCGTAAATTTTTTTATAATCTTATCTCAATCATTCGAATTAGAGAATACTTATGAAAGCGCCAATCAAATTAAAGAAAACGAAGGTGGGCATAAAAAGTGGCTTGCATATGCTTCTTAGATGATAAGGTGTGATCTAACTCAAATTCTTATAAAGATAATGATAAGAAACCTACATACTTAAATTTAAATTATGATGATAATTATGATGATGAGTTACATATGATGGATTAGTTAGATGCCTAGAAGTTATGATAAATAAAAAGGAAAAGATGTCTTATAAGGAAACTTAAAATTATTAGATGCATGCAAACTAGAAAATGAAAAGTTAAAATATGACTTGGATTTAATAAGATTAGATAAAGATGGTATACAAAATTAGTGGATGAGAATGTATTTTTTAAAAGACAAGTGGAATCAAAGAATGTCGATAAGTGATATGCAAAAATTGATAAAGGAAAAATGCATCCTTGAAGAAATAAGTAAATTAAAGAACATGGATAATGATGAGAAAAAATTAAAATAATAGAACATTTCTTTGAAAAAAAACTTAAAAAGTGTTAAAAATTCATTGTCTAAATTCATTAAAGGAAATCAAAATTTTAAATGCAAACTAGGATCACAAAATGCATAAAATGAGAAGTATGGTTTAGAATATATTCATGAGAATGGTCTATTAACTAGCAAGACTACTTTTGTTAAACGGAAGAATCTAGAAGATGAAAAAATACCTAAAGCATTCTTTGAAAATGTTACATAAACTTTTAAATTCCAACTTAGGAGATAACATCATACATTTACATGTGCATTAAGACTAAGATCTGGGAAGGAAATGAATGCAAGCAAGAGTACACATAATTGCTATAAGGATACAAAATCACAATATGATGCATTTAGGCCTAATGTAAGGAAAAGTGCCCAACACAAATCCATGCTCCTTATATGCATGTACTTGACACTAGAAGGATGACATATATTGATATAAGACTTAGAAATGAATCAAACTTATTAAATTAAGGGAGGTTCCTAACTTTGATGATAACAAAACATCTTGTTACTAATGATTTTAGTATGTTCAATGTTTTGTAAAGAAAAATATGTGTTGAAAAAGTGTTTAAAAGATGATTTTTGGAGTATTAGAGATTAAACAAAGGATATGATGAACAACTGACAAACACTCAAGCATGAAGACCAAAATAGTAATTTGAATAGGCTTTATATTTTAATTTTTGATGTAGTCTTTCTTGGTCGTCTCATTATATTTAAAGGGCTCTATTCATGCATAATTATGTACATGATTAGTTTATAAACATAAGATGCATAATAAAGAGGAATTATATAGAAAATAATTTTCAAATAATCCTCTTAAGACAAAAAAAAAAATGATTTTAGGGAATTTTTTTATGTGTGTATGTCTTTAAAAAAGTGTTTTGAAATGTTGAAAATTTTTTTGGGAAGCTTTTAATGTGTTTGAATGTATTAAGCTACATAAAAAAAAAACCAATAAGGATTGGTCAATTGATGTGCACATTTTTGGGAGATCATTGGTCAACTAATAATGGTGAAAATTAGGCATTAGTAACTATTTTCTCAACGTTAAAATGAATTAATTGGTGATTGATATATAACAATGGTCATAACTGGCTAGTTAGTGAAATTTCACCTATACATAAGTGCATTAGAATGTGTGTAAATCATCTAAGCATAGTAAAACTTATATATAAGATATTTGAGGAATTTTAAGAGTTAATTTATGAAATTTGGTTAGATTTTGGTAAGGTTTCAGGTGTTTTTAAGTGCATTAATTCAAGTGTTATTAAGAGCACTCTTAAACACTTTATATGGGACAAATAGGATATCTTCAAGTTTATTTTTAAGGGGTTGTTAAATGTGAAATTGATAAATTGTAAAGATTACCTTGGAGTATTTGAAAAATGGACCAATTATTGTATAAGTGACTTTGTTGATAGTGAAATACCAAACAAGGTATTGGGAAGTGGATACAAGTGGGGAGTTAGACTCTGAATTACTATACATTGGTTTACACCCCTCTTACCCGACTCTTTTACTTTCAATTTTATTTTATTGTATATTATTTATATTGCTTTTTAAATTATTATAAGCTTCTATATAATCTTTAAAGGAAAATTTAATTAGGTATAATTAATTTAAGAAAATTTAGAGAACCTAATTCATCCCCTTTTTAGGTACCATTTTGGGACCAATAAGTGGTATTAAAGCTAGATTTCACATAAATTATAATTCTAATGAATTAGTGAACAAAGATTATAAAATATCACATATAAACACATTTGTCCGATCCACTTGTATAGGAGTCAAAACATAAGTAAAGCACCTTATTTTGATGGCAATGACTACCTTTATCAAAAAATTAGGATGAGGTTCTTCTTATTATTTGAGAATGTAGACTTATGGAAAATAATTTTTGATAGACCTCATGTACCTGCTAAAATATTTGGATGTAGAAGGTAATTAAATCTGTGGAGGAATAAGATGGTAACGATAAGATGCTCTCTAAATAATAAGGCCATACACATTCTATTTTGTTCTCTAAGTATAAATGAATTTAATATAATCTCAATATGTGAAATTACCTACAAAATTTGGTATACCTTAAAGGTAACCCATGAAAGAACCAATCAAGCTAAAAAGAGCAAGGCTAGCATGTTAAACCACTAATATGAATTCTTTCATATGATACATAATAGAAGTATATCTTATACGTATGTAAGATTCATTGATATTATAAATGCTCTAAAAGATCTATGTAATACTTACACTATTTCTGAACTTGCAAGAAAGATATTTAGGTCATTATTAAAGACACGTGAGGCTAAAGTAATAGTCATGCAAGAAGATAAGCACTTAAATGTCATCCTCTTAGAAGAGTTGATTGGATCCATCCTAATATATGAGATGGGCTAAAAGAGACACAAGAGGAGGAGGCCTTCTAAAGAAAGAAGAACATGGCATTTAAGGCATTAAGGGAGGTGTACAGTGATGATTGATCACCCATAAGTGGAAGTAACGATAAGGACATAGTCCTAGTCATAAGAAGTTTCAAGAAAGTTTTTTAAAAAGAGGATATCCTTATAAATAAGGGACTCCAAGAAGGTAAGTTCAATTCTAAAAATAAATTAACTAACATTACATGCTTTAAATGTAAGAAAATAGGCCATATAAGGCCACAATGCCCACTGTTTAAAGAAAATGATGAAAAGGGAAAGGAAGGCAGGAAAGAAGAAGAAGGAATTGAAAGTTACTACATGGGATGATTCAAATAAGTCCAAAGGAGAAGATGAAGTGG
>JAOXYD010090963.1:0-12016 GCA_028565735.1 Pinacopodium congolense
CAAGGGAATTAATTAGCATCACGCCTGAATTGAAATTGGCTAGCCACCAAGCTGAAATTGTTGACTTTGAAGACAATAGCACCCTGCCAACAAGACAACGGCACCCTACCATGGTGCCATTGTCTCTCGACTGCATAACAGGGAGAATGACACCCTCTCAGGTTGCCGTTGTTCCTCAGCACAAAGACACTCCTTTTCATATTTTTGGCTCCAATCTTGATCTTTTAAGTTCCAAACTGCAAATCAAACATTATAGGGCATAGATTAAACATTTAAACACAATATAGGGGTCATAATGCATTAAATTAACTATAGAAATCATATCAAATTGACCCCTATCAACACTCTATACATAAATAAATATAATCATAGGAATATATCTGACACAAATCCAAGGTCTTACTACTGCCTCATAAGAGAACATTATGAAAGAAGACTAAGGAATGCATATATGTAGAAGAACAATAAAACTCGTCGTCATTCATAAAATGCATATAAGGCATGTTACTCTTATGAGATTATACTCATGTTAAGAGGTTCTTATTTGTCAAATAAAGATAATTGAATAAATCCTCAAGAAAATGGAATGAAACAAGATGAGGACTGACTAGTTTATTTACCTATAATAAAATGATTACCTTGTTTTGTCAGAATAAAAAAAGAAGAAGAAGAGGAAATGGTATGTTGATAGTAGAAGCTTAATACAAATGACGCGTCTCAATTCATTTATTTTAAAAGAAAAGATGGAGGATTTGTCATTATTGAGGACAATTCCAAGGGTATGATAATTGGCATCAACAAAATTGATAAAAAAATTCACACTATAATTAGCAATGTTCTCTTAGTTAATGGATTAAAGCATAATTTGTTAAGTGTGAATCAATTACGTGATAAAGATTATAAAGTATGCTTTGAGAAAAAAATCATTTGTTATTTCTAAAGTGATGGATAATAGCATTTCATTTTTTGTTAAGAGAGAATGGAATATATATATATATATATATATATAATTGACCTTAATGATCTCTTTAATAAAAATATGAAGTGTTTAATGTATATAAATAAAAATATATGGATTTGGTATAAGAGACTTGGACATGTAAACATAGATCTCAATTCTAACCTTAATACTAAGTAACTTTTTATTAAACTCCCAAAGGTCAAGTTAAAAAAAGACAACATACATAGAGTTTTCCAAATAGGAATGCAAACAAAGAGCTCATTAAACAGTAAAAAGTTGGTAACTTCCATTAGAAATTGAAATTACTTTATATGGATTTGTTTGGTCCTATAAGAGTTGGTAGTTTAGGAGAGAAATACTATGGATTTGTTAAAGTAGATGATTTTACTAGGTTTACATGGGTTTTATTCTAATAAAGCAAAATGTGAAAGCTTTAGATCACTTATTACATTTGTCAAGATAGTTTAAAATGAAAAGAGACTCTTAGTTGTATCAATTAGGAGTGATTACGATAAAGGGCTTGAGAACGAAAGGTTTGAAGTCTTTTATGAAAATAATGATATCTTTTACAAGTTCTCTACTACAAGAACTCCTCAATAAAATAGAGTTATCGAAAGAAAAAAAAACTTTACAAGATATAGTTAGGATAATGATAAATGAATATGATCTTCTAAAATATTTTTGAGTAAAGCTATTACATATACCTGCCATATATCCAACTGAGTCCATATAAGACTAATTATAGATTAAACCCTTTATGAACTTTAATAAGAAGAAAAGTCAAAAATTAACTACTTTAAAGTTTTTGGATGTAAATGAAACATTTTGAATACAAAAGATAATTTAGGAAAGTTTGATTCTATAATAGATGAAGGAAATTTATTTTAACTAGTATTCAATAATAAAAAATTGATAGAGCTGTTGCAAACTCACCAAATAATAATATACTTAACTAACTTAACTAACTATATAGTAGGGTAAGTCATGGTCGATTCCACAGAGAGCTGGTTATGCTTATAAGCTATTTCTAATGTTGCACAAAAGGAAAAGAAAAAGAAACCCTGGAATGTGAAGCCATTAAAACAAAATGGAAAGAACAATAAAGAAATTAAAGCAGAACATAGGAAACAAATAACAATATGAAAAGCTAGTCGAAATATATTTATAGGATTCAGGACCTATAATTGATTATAAAAATATATAGATTGCGATTAGTCTAAGATGCCAGCCTATTGACATAAACAAACTCTTGTGTCCTAAGTTCCTCCAACTTTATACAAATTCTATACAATAGAAAATTTACCCCTAATCATGCAATAACCTAAAATAAGCTCTTTAGATTTAGTTTCGTAGTAGCATCAAAACATTAAGAAATGACTAGCTTAAGTCATAATCTCGTAAGTTTGGATTGTGTAAGCTAATTGATTAAGTTTACCTATAAATTCAAACAACCTATCGTCACTTATGGATTTACCTAATAACAATTATAAATTAAAAGCTAAATCCTAACAATTAAATTAGTAATTACACATAGAATGGTCAATTGTTTGAATAAATCCCTAATTCATGACATTAAACTAGAATTCCAATTTAATATCAACCAAAAACATAATGCCTAATAACAATTATGTCAATTCTCATAATTCTAAGTCTAAAATCCCATCAATATCCTCCAACCTAAGGCAAATCTAATTTAACATAATAAATTAACAAAAACAGAAAATAAATAAACAACAAACATACTAAAAGAATAAATAATGCTATTGGAAATTAAAGGGAAAGCTATTGGAAAAATTAAACAAAGCATTTTATTACCAAAATTCATAAATTCATATAAAGGAAAAGCATAAAAACACAACTTAAACACAAGAATAATGCTAAAAATGCGAATAACATTAATAAAAAGCTTAAACAAATCAAGAATAAGGTATTTAGATGCTAAACAACACCTAAAACATTTTAACTAAAGATATTAAAACAAATGAAAAGCAAAAATAACTAAAACCCTAAGAAATAGGATGAAAAAAAAAGAAAATAAGATGAAAGCCATAAGAAAATGGTAAAGGAAGCTAGGAAAATGAAGACTTCTAGACAAATGGCCTCTCGCTATTATTTATATGTCTCTTATAGGTTTTATACATTTAGAGAATGAAAAGTCGCTTCTATCCTTATTTTTTTTTCTTTTCTTGGATGTTTAATGGTAGTTAAAATCCTTTAAATGGCGGTCTATTTTAACCATTGTTGAAGGATATGAGAAATGTCCTTTAACGATGGTTCCTGTATTCATCAGCAACATCTTTGATTAGTAGATCAACCGTCGTTGATGGCTTAGAATGAAATCTCCTTGCTTATTTTGCTCCAATTCTTCTCCAGATTTCCTCTTTTTAACTTATATTTGTGTTCCATGATGAAATCTACATGTAAATTCAATATGAATTTAAAATAAGTATTTAAACACAAAAATAGGGTTGAAATGACATTAAAATGTATATGAAAACTTAACATATTTCAATCATATCAAATACCCACACATTTTAACTATTGCTTATCCTCAAGAAATGACTTAAACACTTCACTCAAACAATTCCATCCAAGAATCGAGAGTTAATTGAGAAAAACAAAAACCAATCATTACCTTTAATCTAATTCACAAATTTCAACTCTTTTATGATAAAAAACAAGTTAATCATAAGCAAAGCACTCAATTAGTTAAAAAGTAATCTAATATTGCATAATATCCATCATTCATGCCATTTCGCATAAGTCATCACACAAACTAGCCAAGGATGCTCAAAATAACCAAAAATAATTGAAAATTACAACATAATTTGAGTTTAAACAATATTTGTTTGAGAGGTTATCTAACTTTTTGAAGCGAAGGTGAACATTTATCATGAACACTCCTAGTTACTAAGTTAGATCACCATCTCAAATAGCTAATAGCACCACTTATAAATTCAACCTTAAATTGGGCTAAAGTCAGTGGGGTGAGAATTGCTCAACACACACAACAACATACAAAAAAAAAAAAAAAACGCTTTCAACATCACAACAACAAGAACATTCTTTTATTTCTTTATTTCTTATTCTTCTTCTTTTCTTCTTATTCTTTTTTTTTTATTTTTCTCTCTTTTTTCTGTATTTATCTTTTTCTTTCCTTTCTTTTTAAATTTTTTTGACATGTTATTCTAAACATCCCATTTTACATTCATATGAAAAAGGAAGCAAAACTTGATTAACAATACCAAAATATTGACTACTTACCTTAAGAGGAGTTACATCCTCCTTCTTTTCTCGAATTATTACCTTTTCTTCTCCTAACTTCTCTTGCTCTTCCTCTCTTACTTCTAGGTTCTCCCATAATTCTCCACTCCTTAATGAACTAATATACATCTCCTCCCTTAGTTCTCCCTCTAAGTGGCTAAGCATGCTTGAAGAGATTTGGACTTCTATACTCCCTACCACTTTTGCCAACTGGCTCACTTGATCTTCCAAGTTCTTGAAGCTACTCCTCATTTCTTGCTGAAATTGAAGAGTACTCGTCACCAAGTTTTGTATGAGCTTCTCTAAAGACATCCCATCAGCTTATGGTGGCGATGGTGAAGGTGGAGGCATATGCTGGAAGTGTACCTAGTTTTGGTAATAACACAGTGGAGAATCGAACCTGTACTACTAGTCTTATAATATAGCATATGTACAAATAGAATAACCAAAAAATGAGAAAACTTCACATACCTTAGCTTGTTCTTCATCCATCGGTACTTGCGCAATTAAGAATGTAAGGTTCGCTACTTGATGCTCCAACCTAGAAGTAGCAAAAGAATAAAACGCATTATAAGAATAATTAAAACATAAATGATTAGGATAAAAAGTATACTGATAATAAGCCATCAACACTTAAAATGCTTACTACTAAACAAAGTTGTGAAAGTAAAATAAATAGAAGGTAAAATGACTAATATAAAAAAATAAAAATAAAAAAATCACTTGAAATAGCTAAAATACAAACGTTAGCTCTTCGGTAACAATACAAAAATTTTTATAAAGTTGTTACGAGCTCACAATATAATAAAAATATAACTAATTTAATTAACTATGTAGTAAGGCAAGTCAAGGTCGATCCCACAGAAAGTTGGTTGTGCTTATAAGCTATTTCTAATATTGTGCAAAATGAAAAGAAAAGAAAAGAGAACCCATGAATACAAAAACATTAAAACAAAATGGAAAGACAGATAACGAAAATAAAGCGAAACACAGGAAACAAATAACAAATACGAAAATTTAGGCAGAAGATATTTCGGGGATTCGGGACTTAGAATTGATCATAGAAATATATAGATTGTGATTAGTCTAAGATGCTAGCCTATAAACACAAATAAGTTCTTGTGTCCTAAGTTTCTCCTATTTCAGATAAATTATACATGATAGAAAATTTTCCCTTAACCACGTGATAACTTACAATAAGTTTTCTAGATTTAGCTGTGCAGCAGTGTTAACACATTAGAGAATGATTAGCTTAAGCTATAATCTCGCAAGCTCGAATTGTGTAACTTAGATAATTATAATTATAGGCTAATTGATTAAGTTTACCTACGAATTTAATCAAACTATTGTAACTTATGGATTTAGCTAATAATTATTACTGTTTAAAAGTGAAATCCTAATCATTGAACTAGAAATTACACCTAAGATGGCCAATCCTATGAATAATGCCTAATTCCTAACATTAAACTGGAATTTCAATTCAATCTCAACTAAAAACACAATGCCCAATATCAATCATGTCAATTCTCATAATTCTAAGTCCAAAATCCCATCAATACCCTCTAACCCAAGGCAAATCTAACCTAATATAACTAAGTTAAAAAAGTAGAAAATAAATAAACAACAAACATACTAAAAGAACAAATAAAGCTGTTAGAAAATAAAGGGAAAGCTATTGGAAATTATTTATATGTCTCTTGTAGGGTTTTATGCATTTGGAGAATGAAAAGTCACTTTTGTCCCTTTTTTTTTCTTTTCCTAGATGTTCAACAGTTGTTAAAATCCTTCAACGAAAGTATATTTTAATCATCGTTGAGGGATCTGAGAAACGTCCTTCAACAACGGTTCCTACATTCATCAATGGCGTCAATGATCAACAGATCAACCATCGTTAATGGCCTAAAATCACAGTTCCTAGCTTATTTTGCTACAATTCTTCTTCAAACTTTTTCCTTTTAACTTGTATTTGTGTACCATAATGAAATCTACATGTAAATTTAATATGAACACAAAATAAGCATTTAAACACAAAATAGGGTTGAAATGATATTAAAATTCATATGAAAACTTAATATATTTCAATCCTGTCAAAAACTTATCATTGAAGAATCTATGCATGTTATATTTAACGAACCTGACACTCTTGATATCAAGAAAAGTTTTTTAAATGATGATGTAGGTTTCTCCAAGGATTTAGAGAAATTAATCATTGAAAAGGAAAAGGATGATCACCAAGTCACCTTACAGAAACCAAGTAGACACATTGTTAAACCAAGTAAGGGAGACAAGAAGGATAAAGAGCTTCCAAAAGATTGAAAATTGATTATGGGTAAAATGTATACATTTATTAGTGTGGTTATTGATGAATTTTACTCATTATCTGTTAAATTAGACTCCTAATGACTTGTTTTTGTAAAGTTTAGGTATTTTTTAGATTGAAATGATCAAAATCACAAAAGAAGCAATTTGAGGAGAAAGGATTCAAAAGTAAAATGGTCCAAGATAACAGTGCCATTATGGTTAGAAGGAAGATGCCTTTGTGGTGCTGGATTGAAGTTAGAAACATTAACATTGGTAGACAACAATACTGTTATGGTCCGAGATGCTACTATTGTTGATCTAGATGAAGACAAAGACATAATAGCCCTGCAGAATGGTGTTGTTGTTCTTCTTATCAAGGGTTATTTTGGTCGGTTGTTAAAAAGCTATGGGAAGAGAAGCGTTTGAAGTTAAATAGGAGACCCTTAACCTAATTTTCTTAAATAGGATTCCTTAACCCTAAGTAGCCATACAAGCATATAAAAAGAAGGCTAAACATTCATTGAAGGAGTTTTATAGTTTTTCTTTTCTTTCAGTCACTTAGAGTTTATTCATTCTTTTATTTAGTTTTTGATATCTAAGAGTTAAAGATAAGGAGATCCATTGGGATAGAGCTTCAAGGTAAACCAAAGAAGAGCTTCAAGGTTAACCAAAGAAGCTTAGATTGGGTGACTACAAATATAAAGTCTTTGAGAAGGTGCTCTCGTCATTTTTCATAAGTAATTCTTTCTCTAATTTTGGGTGCTCTTAGTTGTATTCATTGTTTCTTTAAATTTTATTAAATGGTGTTATTTAGTCAATGATATTTAAGTATTGCTTTTATATAGGAATATCAATTTATGTTAAATTAATTTAATTATTGAAAAAGAAAATTATTTGTGGTTATAAATTTACAAGATTATATTTTGTGGTAATAGTTAATTGAATTGAATTTATTTTGTGGTAATAGGTAATTGTATTGAATTCATAATTTATCTTAATACAGTAAGGATCTATAATTATTCTTGCTAAATACTAAACCTTTGGATCAAATTTGTTCTTTAATTTTATAGGTCAAATTCATTTAATTTTTATTTATTACTTTTGTTTAATTCATTTTAATAATTAAATTCATAAATCAATTAATTGTTAGGTTAAATAATAAATCAATGTCTAAATTAGTACTTGTTAGGATTTCTCATAGAAGCAATAGGTATACTAGTTTAGAATTGTGAAGTAGTATAAAAATTAGATATTTTAATATTTAGAACTTATAACACACGATCAAGGTTTTGGTGTTGTTGCTTATAAAATCTTTAGTAATAAAAAACTTAGATTTTTTACTTTAACAACACATTTTTTTGTTTTTTTTTATTTCTGCATTTTTTTTCATTCTGCTTAACATTTGCACTTGATTTTTTCAATTATTTGTAGGTGATTTTTACTGTATATGATTAGGAGCTCTAATTCAAACCTTGTGGAAGTTAAACTTGAGATTGAGATAGTAGCCTTAAGGAGTTGTAGGGAGAGGCTTAAATAAAAGGAAGAAGTGGGAGCATAACTACAAGAGTTGTTAGAGATGGTAGAAGAAAAAAGGATATGTTTAATGTCCGATTATATAAAGCCATAACTCCATAAGATACAATCAAGTATAATGAGGCCTTGTATAAACATGAATAACTTTTAGATTAAGCTAAACATCATCTCCATGGCTCAATAATTTGTGTAATTTGATGGACTAACTAATGAAGACCACAATGCGTGTATAGCCAATTTCTTGGAGATATGTGACGCCTTTAAAATTAATAAAGCGTCAGATGATGTAATTAGGCTATGGTTGTTTCCATTTTCATTGAGAGACTGAGTAAAGCAATGGATAAGGTCCCTTTCACTTGGTTCAATTATGACATGGGACAACCTAGTTGACAAGTTTTTGATGAACCATTTTTTTTCCTACTAAGAATGCGATGTTGAAAAATGATATTTTTGTACTTATGCCAATGGATGGAGATATTTTGTATGATATATAGGAGTGTTATAAGGACCTTTTAAGGAGATATCTGCATCATGGTCTATCCACTTAAAGTTCAAATATTCTATAATGGGCTTAACCATCCCACTAAGCAGATGATTGATGCAGTGGCTGGAGGTACATTAAATAACAAAACTTTTGAGGTTACTACAGAATTGATAGAGGAGAAGGCCAAAAATTACTACCACTAGAAATTAAGTAAAAGCATACCTATAAAAGTAGTGGGGATAAATTAACTGGATGTCCTTTCCACACTAGTTACTTAGCTAGAGTTAGTAAATTAGAAGATCAACAGTTTGGGTTCAATAAGAAAACTAGTGCTAGTGCTGTTCGGTGATTGGTGTAGGGGAAGTTATAGTAGTCAAGAGTGTCAAACAAGCAATAATTTTTCTTAAAAGAGGGAAGTATAATAAATTGACCATAGTCCAAGGAATAATAACCCCAATAGCAATACTATAATCCAAGGCGAAGACAGTACCCGAATTTCTCATAGAGTAATCAAGCCAATATAAGCTAACCTCTTCCTAGATATAACCAACAATAAGAAAAGAAGCTGGGCTTAGAAGAGATAATGACAAAGTTTATTCACCTCCACAGTTTATAAACTTTATAATGAAATTAGGAGACTTTTATCCATAACTTAGAGAACCATATTAGATAGCTTGTTAAGCTAATCATTGAAGGACCTTGAGGGAGCTCATCAAGCAATATAAAGAAAAATCCTAGGGAGTAAGTTAACGGAGTCATTTTAGGAGTGAAGGAGATCTATCAACTAAAGAGAAGAAGGAAAGCTAGGAGGAAGTCCTTGAAGAAGATTAAGTTGAAGTAGAAGAGATGTAGACTAATAAGGAGAAGTCGAAGGAAGTGTCAATGATAACACTAAACAAGAAGTGCGTAGCCTTAATACAGAGCAAGCTACTATGAAAACTTAAGGATCTAGAGAGTTTCTTATCCATTATACCAAAAGTGGTTTCAATTTTAATGAAACATCAGTTGATTTAGGAGGTGGCATTAATTTCATATCTTACAGTATGTTTCAAAAGTTAGTTATAAGGGAATTAAAACTAACTAGGACAAGTATACAAGTGGCTGATAGATCGATTAAATATACTAGGGTAGTTATTAATGATGTTTCAGTTAATAATAACAAATTCATTTTCCCTATAGATTTTGTTATCCTAGACATGGGAGATGAATTTGAGACCCCTATAATCCTAGGAAGACCATTTTTATCCACTATAAAAGCTTAAATTGATGTGCATAAATGTAAATTAACTCTTAATATTGAGGAAGAATCATTAATCTTTAAAAAATCTAATATAGTAAAGCACCATTGTAATGAGCCTAATAGTTATTCTTACTTAGATGTAATTAGAACCAACATTTCTTTAGCTTCATAGGGTAAAACGACATATGATCTGCCAGGGTTAGCACTCTATATTAAGATGAGCAATGATAGGCAATAAATGGAGCCACAACCTACCATTTAGCTATAGGAGTTTAATGGATGATACCACGAAAATCATAAGAAGTCTATGTGTTATAAAGGAACCCAAGGAGGATATTCCTGATGTACCAAGTACAAAAAGGATTAATTTCCATTAAGAACTTTGAGTTAACAATGTTAACCTAGACTTGGTTAGGAAGCAACCCAACATAATTCCTTGTTTCATCATAATTTAGTTAAATTTGAATTGTAAGTTACATTTAGTTATTGTTTTTCATTAATTTTATCCTTTATATGTATTGCTACGACTGCATGTGTTAAGTTAGAAAAGGGATAACAGATTGGTTGTCTTTTGTGCAATTTGGTAAGCAAGTGGACATTATGATAGAAGGAAATTACTAGCTCATAACATTGTTGTTATTCTTAGATATATTGCCATCATGGTCATAGAGAAAGAAAAAAGAAAATGGTGCCTTAAAATGATGTTATTTATTTAAAGAGAGCATCGTTGTAGTACCCTTTAGGATAGAAGGTAAATAGTAAGACTTAGTGGCTTTGTTATGGTCCTATCCATCATCATTATGGCTCGAAACTTAGACACACTTAAATAGTACAAAGAATAGTGTCTTTTTGAAAGATTGCAAAACCTTAAAGGCCCTTTTTCTTTTCTTCTTCCTCTCTTCTCTGCCCTCATCTCTAACTGCTAATAGCTCCATGTCCCCTTCTCCTCCCTCATTCTATTCCTGTGAGACCATTATAAAAATCGCACCCACAATCACTCTTGTCACTCCTTTTTTTCCCCTTAGGTAGCCTTCGTTTTCTCTCCCTTATCACCCCATCGCCATAACGTCTTTGCTGACAGCCTCTTGATATCTTGTTTTGGTTGTTTTTTTTATTGTAATTTTTCATAATATAGGTTGCATCATTGAGTTCCTTATATTTATCTTTCCATTATACACCATTTTGGACATTTTTTTGGGCAACCAATATCCTCAATTTCAGTGGAATATTCCAATGAGATAGGACATATTTTGGCGAGCTACTAAACCTTTTTCAAGTAACTTTCTAGGTGTTTTTTCTCTCTCAAACATTCTTGAGGCATTATGATGCGTGACGCTTTCTCATTAAGTAAGATGCCCATATATGACACCTTTCTCTTCACATTGTTGGACAATTTTGATTGGTTTAAGATGCATCGAGTCAATTTTATTGTAATAAAGAGTCATAGCTTCAAAGGTCGAGATGGATTTTATTATTGATAAGCATCCCAAATACTCGGATGGGGTGCAATGCTACATCTTGATGGGCTATATTTCTAAACTTGGTGTGTGGATTCTTCACAAATATTGAAGACAAGGGAAACGAGGACATTATCGAGTTTAAGACTTCTATGAGAGGTACCCCTATATACTTTACTCATCGCTATTTGTCTACTTTGCTATGGGTGCCAAATGAAGGTATAATCTGTAAGCACCGATGTGATACTGCTTCGATGTTAGTCCAAGTTTTATTAGACCCAAATTTTGATTTTTATATAGTTCATCATGCATTAGATCTTTTGAGAGGCCACAGTGGATGTTCTTGTCTTACCTCTTACCTTTGAGCTTGAGAGAGAATCATAGTCACCTTATTATCAGCCAATGTCTAGTCTCGAACTAACGAACTCAACGAGATATCATTTAGCAACTCATGTATTTTATATCGTATGCTTCATGTCCTAAGTTTGCTAGATGGTATCCTATTAGCTGAATTTATTATCACACACATGAGGAACGTGGTGCAATATAACTATAAGGGCAAGGCACTTTGCTTTCCACTTTTGATTTCAAAGATATTAGTTAATCATAGTGTCAACTTTGGAGAGGAGTTCTCGATACTTCCTTCCAATCCTCTTACATTTTCATCACTCAAGTTGTGAAAGTATGGCCGTATTTGAAGGTGATGCAGAAACTTATCTCAATAGTTATTACGACGTCACAAGAATTAGATGATCCAATTAATCCAAAACCTAATC
>JAOXYD010090974.1:0-12016 GCA_028565735.1 Pinacopodium congolense
CATAAACTCAAACCATTAGTGATTAAGCATGTTTTGTTATCATCAAAACCAAGATTAGAACCTCCCTTGGTTCAACATTTATTTTACCAAAAATTCTCTGATAATGATCTTATCATTCTTTTATTATATGTGGATGATATGTTAATTGTTGGTCAAAATGCTTCTAAGATTAATTATTTAAATAAGTAGTTAAGCAATTCTTTTTCCATGAAAGATTTAAGGTCAGTAAAAAAAAATATTAGTATAAGAATTATTCGAGATAGGAAAGTAAAGAAGCTGTGGTTATCTCAAGAGAAGTATATTGAGAAGGTGCTTCAAAGGTTCAATATGAACAATGCTAAAACTGTTAGTTTTCCTTTTATAATTACTTTAGATTGAGTACTAATCAAAATCCTTCTACCAATGAAGAGAAGAAAAGAATGTAACGAGTTCCTTATTATTTAGCAATTGGTAGTTTAATGTATGTTAGTGTGTACTAAACCTAATATTTCTCATGTCATTGGTTTTGTTAGTAAGTTCCTTCCTAATTTTGGTAAGGAACATTGAGATGTTATTAAATGGATATTAAGGTCTACGTGGGACTTCTAGATTGTACTTGTGTTTTGGTATTGATAAGCCTATATTAGATAGTTACATAGATGTAGATATGGTTAATGATCTTGATTCCAAGAAGTATATTTGGGATACTTGATATCATTTGTAAGGGAAACGGTATCATGGCAATCGAAATTATAGAAGTGTGTTACACTTTCTACCACAAACGTTGAATTTATTGCAGCAACCGAAACTTGTAAAGAATGATTGTGTATGAAGAAATTTCTAAAGGAATTTAGTTTCAAATAAGAACGTTATGTATTATTTTATGATAATCAAAATGTTATTCATATTAGGAAGAATTCCTTTTTTCATTCGAGATTGAAGCATATTGATATGAGATACCATTAGGTTAAAGGTGTAAGAGTCCAAGTAATTACATTTTGAGAAGATCCAAACTAATGAAAATAGTTTAGATATGTTGACAAAGTATCTACCAAGAGAGAAACTTAAAACTTGTCGTTCGACTGTAGGAATGATAATTCCTCTCATATTGACATGAGGAAGAGTTTAATGGAGGTCACGCCACTATGAAAGTCAAAAAATGGTGGCTAATTTTGTACTTAACCAATATTGGCTACTTTTTAAATTTTCAATGATTTTTGTTACTCTTTCAAACTTTGCTTTTTTTCTTAGATTTGGCTGTTGTCTCTTCATGTTTTACTGCTTTTGTTGACAATTTTTTTCGGTGTTGTCTTCTTTATAGTTTGTCAAACCATGTTGTTAAAGTTGTCAAAAATTGTGTGATATGTGTATATATATATATATATCTATATAGATGTTAAAGCATATGAGGAAAAGTAATAAAGAGTGATAATCAAAGAAAAGAAAACCAGAAAAAAAAATTGTATGAGTTTATGTGAGAGGTGTGAGAAAAATACTTGTTAAATTTGTCCTATTAAGATCAAAGTATATTATGATCTTGAAGTTATTTTAGTGTGTATCTTGGGTATGGCATTTTTCTATTCCTCTTATTATTATTTTGTAGTTGTTGTCCTTATTTTTTGAGTAAGAAAGACTGGTTATTGTACCAATTATCTTATATAGTGGATGATTTACTAACTTGAACTCATAGTTTTTACTCATCGATTTTGAGGTAATTTTCCGTCTTAAAAAAATTCTGGTACGATTGATTTCTTAAGTTATTATCGTGTCATTTATGATTAAATTATTTTGGAACCTGTTATACTAGATATTTTTTGAGAGAATTATTTGTGAGATTCTGCTATAAAAATATTATTGTTTGTAATATTCTCATAATAACCAGCATACTACGAGAGCACATTATTATATATCTGTTAGGAATAAATGACATCTCAACTATTAAATAGATCATTTTGAGTAGATTCAATATGTTAATACTCTCAGTCATATATCACATTTCAATCTCTTTTGATTTCATTTATTTTATTATGTCATGATTGTATATAATTTCTCTATTAAAGAAACGATGGTCATCTTTGAATACTTTTCATATGAATCAATAATTAAAATAAATGACCTTCTTTTTTTCTTAATTCTCTTTTGAATTTAATTTAATTCTCTTTGTTAGAATTGTTCTATAAGATCGTATTCTACATGATCTTTTGATAATAGCTTAAAGTAGCAAACCTTAAATTTAATACTAAAAAATTAAATAAAAGTTATATGGGTACATTACAAGGTTCCTTTCAACCTCTATGATCTCACATTTTGCAAACCAAGATGTTAAAACTTATATTAATTTCTTTTGTGATCATTTTTATATACATATTACAAGTTATATGTTACGATATTTATTCACTTTATTTAACTTGAATTTCTTTCATTTAAGAAATATCATACAAATGATAGTTCAAGCACATTCAGTATTGAACTTGAGTTCAATTATCTACTAAAAAAAATCTAAACTCACATTTTATAACTTAAGATACATATAGTGATAATTTAATCACTTTGAATCAATTTTCTTATAATTTAACCTTTTTGTTTAAGGAAACATTTATGGTTTAAGTTTCTCCCTCTCAATTACCACCCAAATAATAAACTTTAAACCTACTTTATCTCTAATAATCGCAAATACTAGAGATGCTTATTCGTGTGAGATGACCCATCTCTGATCTATCTTATATACTTTTGATTCACACTTAAAATCTAATTATACAAAAACAAATATATTTTTAAATCTAAGTGTTGCACAATGTATAATCGTATAATCCTTATCATACATTTACATTTAAATATGATATTACAATGTGTGAACAAATACAAAAAAAAATATATTTATCATTACATTCCAATACCTTCATAGGTCTAGTGATTTTACATGCTCAATATATGATCTCGAAAAATTAGTTTTGTCATTGAGTCTATTGCCATATTTCATATACATATATATTTCATATTCACTTCTCCTCATATAATTATATTTTTCATATAATTATACTTGGTATCTATGTGCTTAATTTTACAATATATAAGTGATTGCTACTTGATTATCATAGTTAATAGTTATTGGATCAATTTCACTTTTAATGACCTTTAAATGAATCAAGAATCAACGAAGCCACACAACTTCTTATAACACAGATGAGAATGTTATGAATTTTGCTGGCATTATGGATAACACAATGTAGGGCTATTTCTTATTTTTCTATGATATTACTCCATTGTTGAGCAAGAAAATATATTCAGAGGTAGATTTTTTTTAAATCTAAATCTCCTTCCTAATCTGCATCTGCATACCCTTGTATATGTAGATTAGTTCCTCGATAACATAATGTATAGTCTATTGTATTCTTCGAATACTTAATCTCTTTACTGATTTATAACATTCTTGTCATAGAATTAATTGATATTTACTTATCTTCCTAATAGTTTAACAAATATTTGGTCTTATACACATTATCAAATATATCAAGCTTTCAATTACACTGGAGTGGAGAGCTTTCTTCATTTATTTCCTTTATTGTAGTGTTGTCGGGAAAAATCCCTTGTAACCTTTTTCTTTAGCAATCGATTTATCAATTGGTTTAGAATCCTATATACGAAATCATTCAAGAATTCTTTGAATATACATCAATTAAGAAAATGATAACATTCTTTTAAAACAATCTTTTGAAATCTCAACTTCAAGAATATATGCAATTTTACCCATGTCATTCATTTCAAATTCAGATAGCAACCAATCTTTAATTTAATTAATGGATACACAGTTATTATAAGAAATCAATATATAATCTATATATAAGTATTAAATTGCAAATTTATAAAATCATAATTTTATTTTTAAATCTCTTAATGTATACATAATGATCCTCATCAATCATCTAAAAATTATATGAAATAATTATGTTATGAAAATGAATGTGTCATTGCATTGAACATTGCTTCAAGCTATAAATCAATTTTAATAATCGACACATTTTATTCTCTTGACCTTCTTTTATGAAACTTATAGGTTGTTCCATATAGATTTCTTCTTTTAATTCTTCATGTACAAAAATAGTCTTTACATTCATTTAATGTAGTTCAGTATTTATATTAACTACTATAACCAAAATAAGATGGATTGAAGTAAAATTTACAGTGGATGAAAAAGTTTTTTCATAATTAATTCCTTCCTATTGTGTATATCCATTTATTATAAGGCATGCCTTGTATCTTTCAATAATACTATCAGCCTTTCATTTTATTTTGATAATCCTTATTCCTAATATCTTTTTACCCTTCAGGGAGATCAACTAAGTTTCATACTTGACTAGATCATAAAGAAACCGGTTCTTCTTTTATTTCTTTCATTTGTTCTTTTTTAACAGGACTAGTAAGATCATCATTTACATTCCTTAGCTCGTCTTCCTTTTGTGGGACAATCATATTAATTTTCCTTTTAATCTCAAAACAATGTTAGGGAATCATTTCTCAATTACTTCGTGTTAAATGAGGTTCATCATAAACAAATTCATGGTTCGTTTGGTTACTCTTACTCGGATAAGTCATTATAGAGAAACTTTCAATGGAATTGCTTCCACTTAATTAAAATTCCTCTTCTTGATTACTTATAACAGAATCATGTGGATAAAAAGTTTTATATAAAAATAGGTCTTTTCCTATTTCACCTTGCTTTTGAAATTCATTCTCTAAAGTATTACATGTTCTGATTTAAGTTCAGGTACTTCTTCATTACCTTATTCACCAATGAACATATGTCCATTTCAATGTTCTAAGTAACTAATAAAGATATTTTTCTACCTTCTTGAGCCTAATTTATAATATTTGTGAAAGAGATTATGAACATAGACAACACACCTATAAAGTCTAAGACTTGACATATTCGGTCTTCTACCAACCCACAACTCATACAGTGTACTTGTAACTAATTTTGTGGGTACTTAATTAAGTACATATATAATTGTTAGCAATGCATCATCTCAAAAGATAATTGATAAATTTACTCGTGTCATCATAAATTTAATCATTTCTACTAGCGTTATATTTCGTCTTTTGATGACATACGTGGCTATGTTATAATTCTATGCAAGTTTATTCTCATGCTTTGACTGCACTAAGCTTATTATCCTTTAAATTGTCTCTTTACACTTTCTTCACCTCTAATTAAATTAGAGTTTTATGTATAGACACATTAATAAATAAAAGGTTTATTTAATTAATCATCATATTATTTACTTTTTATCAAATTATAATCATTTTTTAAAACTAGTAACATTATAAGAAGATTTATTGTAATTAGATATTTTAATTTTCTTATGAATTATAAACAAATTTAGAAAACAAAATTTAATAAATCTATCGAGAAATAATGGTTACATAAATAAATAATATAATTAAATGTTATATAGTCCCTTTAACATAAATAAATTCATTATCCTCTATGATTATTAAATGTGATACTATCTTTGTTTTTATTCTCTTCTTTCTAGCATTTTTCTACATATATTAAGATAGGCTTTAATGTTTCACTGAAAATTTTGCTTTGTAAGGATTCCTGTTGACACCGTCCCTACATAACTTGAAAACCTAATAGTCATACTTATCTCCATACATCAATAAACAAAATTTCAACTGAAACACTAAATATATGTTCAAATCGGCCTTTTTAATATTTAATTCTTGTAGACTTATATTTCAATTGCCATCGTGGAATTGCCTTCTCATCATATTCATGTATCCTTAATCCTAGTTTCACTATAAAATGGCTTATGATGTGTAACACCTTAGAAAGGTTTTTTTTATTTTTAAAAAAGTAAAAATTGATTAATTGAAAATAAAGAGTTATAAGTACAGAACTAACAGCAACCAATGTCAACTAAGCCACTAAATTAAAGAAACGTTAAAAGAAGGCTAAAGTGGGAAACAACACCAAACATGTCCTTGAAGTTGGAATTGTCTTTATTTTCAACTTAAATATATACGGAGAAAGAACAATTAATTATTATCTGAAGATGATTAGCTACTCATTATCATAATAAACTTCCATTAGACATTTTTTAAATTATACCCTAACATCTAGAAACCATCTTTAACTAGTTTTACAAAACGAAAGGTTCATCAAATCATATTCACATCAACTATGGATTAAATAAGCAAAATTATCTGATATTTTATACTCCTAAGTAGAAGAGAAACTACTAGCTCCTAATTAATGCTTACTTTTTTTTGTTTTAATTGGCTAACTTTTTGGTGGCACATTGTAATAGTATTTAGAGTTAATTTCACTGGAATTCCCTGTAGTTTTCAAAATTTTTAAATATCTCCTTGTGGTTTTAAAATTACACTGGACCCCCGGTAATCTCATAAATTTTTCACCAGAATCCCTTATCGTTGACCATGCTAACGTGGCGGCTAATGTGACAAAAGTGCCGATGTGGCAGTTGACGTGGTAGATAATGTGGAGATTGATTATGAAGTGGTTATAACGTGGTGGCTAACGTGGAAAATATGATGATGTGGCACGCTAACGTGGCAGATAGGGAGTTTAGTGAAATTTTTTAAAGTTCAGGGGTGTGTGTGTGTAATATTTTCAAAGTTTAAAGGGTCTGGTGTAATTATCTAAACTATAGGGGGTCTAGTGTAATTTTTTCATACTATATATAATTATTTTTATTTTTATTTTTATTATTTTATTTACTACTTTAAAATAAAAGCAAGCACTTTAAATTTTTTTGGTATATATTACATGTACTTTAAAATTTTAAAAATACAAATAAAAAATTTTCTGAAAATTTTTAGGCATTTAAATGTGATACCTTTTATCTTTTAAATGCTTTAAAAGTTTTCAAATGACTTAAAATATTTTTAAAAGTCATAAAATTTAAATATTAAATGTTTTTAAATATATTATAAGTATTAAGGACTTTTTAAATTTTTCATACAAACATTAAAAAATAACATATATATTTAACTTGCATATTTTTAATAAATAAATAAATTAAATTAATTTTTTATTTACAATAATATTTATATATTTTTAATTTATATTCTTGACCAATTATAATTTATCAAATTTTAAGTGGATTACATGTCTTTTATTTATTGTTTAAATTTATAATATTTTAAATTCAAAAAATTACCCATCAATTAAATAATCTTTTAAAAATTAATTATCAATAATACTATTTTTTGAATACACATAGTAAATTTTGATACCTAGAACTAAATTTTCTAACAAAATTTGAGAGGCACTACTATTTACTTAAATTATATTGTTGTACTTTAATTTTAAATCATTTAAAATTATGGATCACTACTATTTACTTGTTGAAAATATTTTAATTAGTCCAAATTATTTAATTTGTGTTGCCATTCTCATTTTTGCTTGATAGGTATTTGGTAGTCTTTGGGTAGATGAGATAGTCCCATGATATTTTAGAACATTCTCCCCATCTTCATAAAACTGATTGGATTTGTAGAAAACCAATAATTATTTGATGAGATAGTACTAAGTATACTTTGGAACATTTCTTCAACTTTATAAAATTGATTGGAACAGTAGAAAAGCAACATTTGTATTTATCCATTAATTTTAGGACTTAATTGTTTCTTATTTTTATTTCCATTTTTGTTTACTTTTTTACTTGAAAATTGAAAAAAACAGTATAGAAATTGAAAAAAATAACATGTACTACAGAAAAATAAAATAAAATCAATAAAAAACACACAAAATAGAAATTAAAAAACGAAAAATAAAGGAACTTTAAATTATAAGATTTGAATTAAATTGTAACATTTATCTTACTGTCGGTGGTGAATTCCTATGAGAATAAAGGGATTGGATATTTCCAGCGACCAGACAAAGTGCTTTTACTTGCTTTTGAGTTAGGGAATTTTTCTATACGAGAGAATTAAAAAAAGAAAAGGTTGAACTATTAAAATTATAATCATTTAATTGTTTTTGAGTTATGTACTACCTCGAAGTTTAGATTCTCCCAAACAAAATTGTATTTCGAACTTTAAAAATCTTGAAAAATAAAAAAAAAATGACAAACAGTATTGAGCTAATAAAATTAAAATGATATTTTATTTTTAAGTTATATAACATACTAAGTTTATATAATTTTATTAATAATTAAATTTCAGATTTAAAAAATTATTTATGTTTGATTTGAACCCACCATCATATTAATAAAAGTTTATCCTAATATTATTTGTAACAACCCAAGTCTAACTATCTTAGCAACAATTTCATTGCAGATTCAAGACAATTATAGTCTAAAATGTAATTAACCAATAATTGATTAGTAGTTTTTTTATAAATTTATAAAATTTTCTCTTTTTTTTTATTTTCACCATGTGATTTGATTATTTTCGAGAAAAAAACATGTGATTTGATCACAAATTAGATGAGTTTTGTGTAATTAACAAATTCCACAATTGAAATTAACAAACTCAAATTAAGGTTTCAAACATATCTATTAAAAAAAAGTTACACCAATAACGTTGGTTGCATTGCCATCCGTAATTCTCTGATGCCACTAAAGTACTTAACGTTTTGAATTTAAAAATTTTAAAATATTTTTAAAATAAGTCTTAGGCAGTCCTTGTCAGTTGTTTTTGTTTTTAGCTTTCTTTAATTTAATGACATTAATTTTTCTTTGCTTAAGAATTCTAAGAAATAAATAGGAGTCTGGAATCTCCTCGGCTCTTTTTTCTGCTTTTTTTTTGTCTATTTAATAGAAATTAGGATTAAATACCCTTACTTCTTAAATAAAACTAGTTGTTTTTTGTTTAATTATTGGAAATTTTAAATATAAATCATATAGCAATCAAACTATTGAATTTCGCTATTTAACTTAAAACTTACTTTTAATTTACGAAATAATTATACGGAAAAAAAAGTAAGAATTGATATTTACTTGAAAATTTATTTAATATACATTTAAATTCGATTTTCCTGATGTTAAAAGTAAAAGTTAAAAGAAGTACGATCCTTCCTTTCTTTTTTCTGTTTGTCTGTTAATTTTTTTCATTAATTTGGATTATATTAAGTGGAAGTATACATACTTTTTATTAGGAAGTATAAAACAATGATGTAGCATAGCTCTCAGCAAGTCCTGTTTTACACCTTTAAAACACTTGGCTCCTTTCTTCATCTTCACAAGTCTGAGCCTCCACACACTTCCCTTCCCTTCTCTTCTCATGGCTTCAACAAGAGGACCAAGATCTTCAAGCTTCACACTTTCAGAGCAATGGCTGCTAATGACAGTCACCATTCTCGTCTGCGGATTATTAGGTTACATTGTTTACGATGCAATAATGGCCACAGCATCAGAGCTACTCCAACGCCTGCTGGTAATCTCTCCATTGATTCTGGTTTTTGCAGTTCACTGGTTATCTTCTGGTACCCACTTTAGAATCCCAATTCCAGGGTCTGAGCCCGGTGATTTCCACCGTGCCGGTGGCTCGCCGTGGGGCGTGGCGGTTCTGTTGCTCCTCTTTGTCTTTCTCATTTCTTACCAACCTTCCTTCCATGGCTTAGTCTTCTAGTTTAGTTTAAGCATTATCCATGTGTGTAAGAACTTTCTCTTGAGTGATTAAGGAAGTACTAATTACTATGTAATTAGCAAGGTTTAAGTGTTCTTTTGAGTGATTAAGGTGGTATTAATTACTGTGTAATCCAATATGTAAACTCTATTATGATCGATCCGTTTTCTTGACACGTTGAAACAAATTTATGATTAGCTCCAATAAGATTTAGTTACATTCTATTTTTTCAAATACAAAAATAAAAAATATAGAAATATAAATATAAAAATATAAAAAATTGATGAAAATACATAAAAATAAAATTAAGAAAAAACAGGCCTTAAACAGGTTCTAGAAAGTTTGCCAGATTAAACAACAATTATTACAAAGGGAAAAAGAAAGGTTTAAAGTGAAATTTGCACTATAACATTGTACAAAAAGCCTATATAAGTATTTACCCATTTTTTGTGCTTGTATTAAAACGATACTCTTTTGCATTTAATATAAAAATAGCATAAAATTAATAATAATAATTAGACTAATTATAAAATGTTGAGGTTTAAATTTATAATTGCGATCAATGTTTTCTTTAAATTATTTCAACATTTAATAGGTACAGATTCTTTAGTTTTAAAATATTATAAATTAAATAGATGGTCTAATTAATAAAAAATTCATATAAATTTAATTATATTAAAATTTATGGTGTTAATAATACTATTTTCAAAATATTAAAATGCAATATAATGTTACGAGTAATGATAAAGTTTTATTAAACATTTGTTAATTTTTGATCGTTTGAAAACGTTTTGATTTTTAGTTTTAATTTTTAAATTTTTTAAATACAAAAATTAATAAAAAAAATATTACAAAAATCGAGAAAAAAAATACTCTAATACAGCACAAAAATTAAAACAGACAACACAAAAATTTATAAAAATACATAAAATTCAATAAAAATATAATAACTACAATTAAAATTCACAACAAAAAATTTAATTAAATGACCCCTTAATTTTAATTTTTTATTTTTCTAAACATAAAAATCAATAAAAAAAATACACTAATATAACATTAAAAATTAATAAAAAAACACAATAACTAATATAATAAATACAACAAAAAATAGATTAATTAAACAACCTGAGCTGCATCAACTACGAGCATAGCATCCCGAATAATCCAGCACAATTGCCTATGCCCTTTGTCTGCTTCCAAATGTCCTCCTGCCACCTGAAGTTGACTACAGAAGAGATAATAGAGAAACAAGTTAAAGTCGTACCTGGATTCCTTTTCTTCTTTTGATTTGTGACCACTCAACGTGTTTTGATGTAAGATACTTCAGAATATGGCACAGGAGGACCCCCTCTGAAGTTATAGCACCAAAACCTACTACTATTCCAACCAACAAATGCAAGATTTCTGCTCCTGCGACTGTAGTCTTTCATTACTTTTTTTTTAATTTTTAATATTTGTGCAAAGATTTTAAAAAATAATATTTAATATTATCTAAAATTTTGTTAATAGTTGTAAAATATTTGAAAAAGATCATTAGTTTTGTAAAATATTAAAAAACCTATTAACTTTTGTTAAAATATAACAAATGCTCAAATCTTAAAATTTTATAATAAATCTCACAAAGGCTAATAAAGTTACATAAATTCATTAAAAATTATTTTTAATAATTACAAATAGAATCTAGTAGAAAATTAGACTTTTTAGGATCTTTTTTAAATATTTGTATTCTAAATCTTTTTAAAATGTTATAAAATGTTATATTTTTTAAATTTATAAATAAACATTAAAAATTAAAATGTTTTTTTAATCTTAGATAATTACTGGGTTAGTATGACAAATTTTGGAGTGAATATTGACAATTCACTAGTTTACAAAAAATTTTCAAACAAAAAATATCATTTAAACCTTAATATTTTCAATCATATTTAGATCAGTCTCTGTATTTCAAAACATTTTAAAAGAATTTTAATATTTTAAAATACTTGAAATAAATTATAATATTTCAAAAACATTTATAAAAAATCGTGATTCTAGCTTTCATGAACTTTCGGGGATTAAAATCTAACGCAATTACTATGATCGAATACACGATGACTTAAAAACATTAACCTAACTCTCTTCGAACTAAACTACTCCTATCGGACATAGTTATTTTTTTTAACTTGATCTATTTGAAGGTTGTGTAAAGATTCTAAACAGGTAGTTCATACACCAGCATAAGACCCACTTGAAAATTTTGACAAATAAATGTCATGTGACACTTATCAGGGACACCTAAACGTAAGATGGAGTAAGCTTTTTCTAAATATTTTGGAAAAGTTGGAATATTTTTTTAATGTTCTTGAAATATTATAATTTTTTTAATTTTTTAAACATTAAGTTCTTATATGAATATAAGTAAAAATATTAAAATTCAAATGATACTTTTTGCTAAATTTTCTAT
>JAOXYD010090985.1:0-12015 GCA_028565735.1 Pinacopodium congolense
CCCTTAACCTTCCGATTTTTAAATATAACGGTTTTTAATTGAAACCGAACCGATGAACCGACCGGTTCCGGTTTAATCGGGTCGAACCGGCCGGTCCGGTCCGGTTTCTTAATCATTGATAATAATAAGGGTAAGGATATTTTGGTCTTTTTATTTGTTATTCCTTTGTCATTTCAGGTTTATATTTTCAAATCAAACACTGGTATAGAAATTCTTTAATAGTAAATCAAACAAAATAATACATATTTCATTCTATTCCTCATCTATTTTATTCCTAAAAAATAGCTATTCTATTTCATTCTTTAAACCACACATATCATTAATTCTTTAAAATTAATTTGTGGTTATTATCTCTAGTTATTGATTAGTAAGGATTAGTGAGTGTATCCATTATTTTATGATAGTAAAATATTTACTTGATTAAGCCTATAGTTTTTACTCCTTTAATTTTTTATAGTTTTTCACGTTAAAAATCTAGTATGTTATGTAATTAGTTTCTTGAAATCTTATTGTGTTATTTATGATTAAATTATTTTAGTGTTTGCTCTACTATATAGTTTTACACAAAATTAAGGAGAATTAATTTTGTTATTCCGCTATAAATATTTGATTATTGAAGATATTCTTCCAACAATTCGTATCATAGTTGATTTTAGTTAATTGCTGGATTTAACTGTAGAAGGCAGGATCAACAAAATTAGAAATTTGAATGTTACGAATTATCACATATAAAAGAACAAGATAAAAGATTTTTTTATTTATGATGGAATTGTATTTGTTGATATTTTCTATTCAAAAACTTGAAAGCAAATATGATGAGGAGTAGGTTTTCGAACATAAGCAGATATATAATTTATTAGGTAATTTGTTGAAGATAATGTATATAATCATATTTGTAGTGAGACTCATACTAGGGTATTTTGCAATAAATTTGATGAATTATATGTTTTAAAGATTAGAAATTAGAAATTATATTATCTAACAAAATTAATATAATTAAAATATAAAGAGAGTTGTTTTGTTGCGAATAACTTAAATGAATTTTAACGGATTATAGATCAATTGGTAGGCATAAATATTAGTTTTGATAGTGAAGTTTTTACTCTCATAATAGTTGCGTTGTTACCAAATTCTTGAGAAACTTTAAAGATTTCATTAATTAATTATGCTCATAATGGTATGATAATTATAAAATTAGTAAAAAATGGTGTCTTGAATGGAGAGATAAGACGAAAGTCACACAGTTCTTCCTCTTCGTAATAATATGTTTTAGTTATAACTATTAAGGAGAGAAGTCATAATAGAGATTCAAAGGACAAGGATAAGAGTAAAGATATTAGTATAGGTAAGTTCAATAAATAAGCTAATGTTGAGTGTCAACACTGTCACAAAAATGAACATATCAAGAAGTTCTATAAAAAATTGAAGAGAGACAAAGGTAATGATAAGAAGCAGGGTGATGATAACGATAATGAGAAAGAAGACACTATAACTTAGTAAGATTTTCTTGTCCTCTATAATGTTGATACTATTAACTTAGAAAATCATAAATCTAGCTGAGTGATTGATAGTGATATTTCTATTCATGTTATAACTCAAAAGGATTTCTTTACGTTTTATATTCATGATAATTTCGAAATTGTTAATATGGTTAATTATAATAATTCTAAAATTGTTAGTATTGGTGATATTTATTAGGAGACCAATTATGGTACTAAATTATTTTAAAGAATGTGAAGCATGCTTCTAACATTAGGCTTAATCTAATTTCTACTGGCAAGTTTGATGAAGAAGGATCTTACAATACCTTTCAAAATAGTTAATGAAATTTGACTAAAAATTATCTTGTAGTAATTTGAGGTGAGAAGTTTTCTACATTTTATTTGATGTAAGCTAAGATGTATGAAAACATGATTAATGTAGTGGAGAATGATAAAAAATTGAGATGTGATACAAGATACTTGGTCGTATAAGTGAGAAAGTTATGTCAATATTAGTCAAGAAAAATAAATTAGCTAGATTGAATAAGGTGTATTTGAGGAGATGTATTCATTATTTAGCAAGAAAGCAATATAAAGTTTTCTTCAAGAGTTTTATAGATTCAAAGAAAAGCCAGAGTTATTACAATTAATATATTCTAATATGTGTAATCCATTTAAGATTATATCACTTGTTAGCTCTTATTATTTTATGGTGCTTATTGATGACTACTCAAGGAAATTGTGAATTTATATTTAAAGAGCAAGAATTAAGTTGTGAATGTATTCAAACAATTTCAAGCCTCAGTTGGGAGAGAAACTGGAAAGAAGATGAACTACCTTAAATTTGATAATAAGGGTGAGTGCATTGGATCATTTGATAGACATTGTAAAGAGTAAAATATTTGACATAAGAAAACTCGACCTAAGACATCTTAATTGAATGGTGTAGCTAAATGGATGAATAAGACATTTATGGAGAGGGTTAGATGCTTGCTTTTAAATATAAAGTTGATAAATTCATTTTGGATAGAAATATAAAAAATTGTAATAAATGTTTATGTTCATTTGAATTTTTATGTTATGGATAGGGTATGGTTAAGAAAAAATGTCTCCTATGATCATTTACAATTTTTTTTGTGAAAGGAATTTGTACATATTTCTAAAAAGAAGAGTTTGAAACTTAATATCAAAACACGACAATATGTACTCATCAGCTATGATCTATATACATTGGGCTATAGTTTATGGAGAATGAGACTGTAATGGATATTAATAAGGTTAAGAAAATGAATTCTCAATCTAATGATGGTTCAAAGATAGTGTTTTTAGTGATGGTAACCTAAAGATTTAGGGATAAGAATCAAATTAAATAATAAGAAGATGAAAATATTACCATAGAGATAGATTTTGATAATGATAATAAGCTACCAGTTTTTTAATCTCAAGTTTTGTTTTAACCACGTAAAAGATCTAAAGATAGACAATTTTTCACTTGGTATTCTTCTGACACTTAATTGAGTTGAGCTTGACGGATAGTGGTGAATTAGAAAGTTATGAAGAATCTATGTAAGATGACTATAAGAAAGAGTAAATTGAAACCATGTAAGATGAGATGAAGTCTCTATATGAGAATCACAACTTTGAATTAGTGAAACTACCTAAGGGTAAGAGATTTGTTAAGGAAAAAAGTTGGTATATAGAGTCAAGCATGAAGAGTACTATTCATAACCATGATACAAACTAGATTAATCATTAAGGGATTTAGTTAAATGAAAGGTATTGATTTTGATGAGACTTTTTCTCTTATCGTTAAAATCTCTTCCATTTGTGTTGTGCTTTGATTTTGTAGTTCTCTTTGATTTGGAGGTTGAGTAAATAAATGTGAAAACGATGTTCATAAATGACAATTTGCAAGAAGATTTTACATGGATTAATTAGAGGGTTTAAAAGTAAAAAGGGAAAAAAAAAACTATGCTTATAGTTAAAAAAGAATTTGTATGTCTTGAAATAAGCATCAAAACAATGGTATAAGAAACTTGAGTCAGTTATATGGGAGTAAAGCTATAAGAAGACTACTTTAGATCATTTTATGTTTTACTAAAAATTATCTAATGATCATTTTATCATTCATTTGTTATATATAAATAATATGTTAATTGCCGGTAAAAATGTTTTAATGATTGATTGTTTTAAGAAATAGTTGAGCAAATCTTTTGTCATGAAAGACTTGGAGCTATCAAAGTAAATCCTTGGCACAAGGATTATTCGAAATAGGAAAACAAAGAAATTGTAGTTATCTTAAGAAAAGTACGTAGAGAAGGTATTTCAAAGGGTTAATATGGACAATGTTAAATTAGTTAGCTTTTCTCTTACTAATTACTTTAGATTGAGTACTAAGTAAAGTCCTTCTACTGATGAAGAGAAATTAAATATATAGCGAATTTCTTATGTTTCAATAGTTAATAGTTTAATGTATGTTATAGTGTGTATTAGGCCAAATATTGCTCATACTATTGGTGTTATTAGTAAATTCCTTCGTAATACTTAAAAGGAATATTAGGATGCTATTAAATAGATATTTAAGTATTTGTAAGCCTTATAGCACTTAAGATGGGAGGTAAATTAGATGTTTAAAAATTTTTCTAAACTAAGTCTTAAAGCCACTTAAATCAATTTTTAACTATATGTAATCTTTAAACTAATATTTACCCTATATGTTATATCAATGCTTATGTTAAATAGATCAAATTCAAACAACTAAAAATCAATCACAATATTCATAAACATAAAGAGATAAGGGGAAGACACATACACAAAGATTTTTAGAGGTTCCACTAACTTATTTTAACCTACGTCCTCTTTCAACAATAATGTTAGAATTTTCACTAACATAAATCTTTTTTATGGTGAAGATAAACCCTTATAACAATTTTCCTTCTACAAAGGAGATAACGAACAACCCTACAATCTTAGTCAAAGGCAAAGAGTAATCCAAATACAATGTTATTTTCTAAAGATCAAGAGGAACTCAATACAATAATCTTCTTTTATATGGGTGAAGAGGAACCTCTTTAACCAATACCAAAATCACTATCTTAGTTTCAAAACCAAGCCTTATAATCAATCCTCAAAATCAAGTTTTTAAATTCTCAATAAAATGATATACAAATCATCTTGCTAGTTTAATTAAAACTAGTTCAAAAAAAAAGGCTCAAAATGATGCAATAAATACAACAAAATCAATCATAAACACCAATCCTTTATTTAATGCTCATACAACACATAAATCAATCCTAACTTTTATTTGAAAATTAAAATAATTCAAATCTTCTTTATGGAATGTAAAGAGAAATCTTTAACTAATCTTTTTCAAGGTAAAGAGGAACCTATACAAAATCAACCAATTAGACAAATATGAAAAACCGCTTGAAGTAACCAAAATACATATTTGATGGTGTTTCACCTTAAACTCAATCAACTAAGAGCTCTTATACTTTCAAAAATGTAAAATATGATCAATGAACTTCTTGAGAGCTTAGAAAAGTGGAATATAATGGATTGGAAACATAAAAAAACATATTTGAAACTAGAAAAATGAAGATTGAAGATGAAGAACCAAGAACACTTGATAACACTTGATAGCCTTGTGTATATTACTTTGTGAACTCAAAACTTAAGTAAAAGTTGTATTTAGATTAAATTTAAAGAATTAGAACACTTAGATATATTGTTCTAAAGTGAAAATATTATTTTGGAGTTAAAATAGATGTTTAGATGGATTTTCTAGCCATTGGAGAAGAGATATCAACAATTTTATAAAATATGGAAAGTATCACTTATTAATAAAATGCTGCACCAGTCAACCAATCAAGTGCACTAGTTGATTAGTGACTAGTTGATCGATTACCTTATAAAATAGGCATTGTTTAACCTTTTGACTTATAATGTTGCAAAAACTTCCAAAACTCATTTTAAAACATTTTTTTCATTCTTAATTCAATTCAAACAATTAACAAATCATCCCTTAAGTGAGTTAAAATACCAAGACATAAAAATTAAGATTAAAATCACAAATTCTCTTGGTTTATTACCAATTTAGCCAAACTTTGAAACATTTGGTTTTGAACCAATTCAAAACTAATTCGTACACATACTAAACTTGACTCAAATATATTCAAATATATATAAACAAACTCTAACAACTTCACTCAAGTTATAAAATACTTTGACCCATCAAGAAAAATATTTTAAAACAAATCACACAATTTTTCCTTAATTATGCAACTTAATACTAAAATGACATTTTAAATCAATTCCTAACATGCAAATACCATAATTAAATTCAACTAACTTCTTAGACTTAGATTAAAGTCCTAAATGTAAATACTCATATAAATACAATATGCAAATGCGAGCCCTTTTAAATATTAGTAAAGATTAAGGCAAACTTACAATAAAAAAAGAACATCAGTAAACCTATTCCTTCTCTTAATCTTCATTTTTGACTTGATCTTCATTCTTGATCTTTATTTTCAATGCTTGTTCTCATTTTCTTTACTTAAAAAGCCTTCTCTTTGGACTCCACATGCATGATTTTCACAATTTTATTTTTCCTATTTTACTAATCACACCAAAACTAAAATGTTAATAACAAGAATATTTTGTCATCATCAAAACTAATGATTAGAACATCCTTTGATTTAATAATATTCTCCTTTTTTATGATGACAAAGTATATAATATTAATAATATCTTAATATAAAGTGCAAAACACATATATACAAAATATTTCTCCTACAAAATACATATATACGAAACATTTCTTCTAAATGCTCCATGCATTATAAAGTACAAAATCTGTAATATTAATATCATCTTTTTTACTTAAAACTCATATATATCCTTAATATCACATAACTCTCTCTCCCTTTTTAATATCATAAAAAAGAATATCAATTATTAATGAAAATATTTGTTTAATACATACCATATGTAGAAAAACACCCTTGTGAAAAAAAAAACCATTTATAAAAAAATATCTACTTGTTACGAGGGAGATTATAAATTATAATGCTACTTGTAGAAAAACAATCATTTTAAAAGCTATAATATCAATTTATAAGAGAAACTTCTTTTTAATCTATATATTAAGGAAATTGTACTCTCCCTAAATGTATGCAACGATGCATTGTGAGTCAACATAGCATTAAAAGAGATTAAATAATATGAAATACATCATAAAGCATATGTTAAGTATTTTTATGCTTTAATAATACATATTTTCCTACATTATGTACATTATGCATCAAAAACTCCTATTTTGCTTCGTTTTGCACTAAAAACACATATTATAAAACTTTTCCATTAAAGACATATAATGATATGCATGTTATGTATTAAATACACACATTTTGCCTTAAAAACACAAAATTCACATATTATGCCAAAAACATAAAAATAAATTATTCAAAACTTACTCTCCCTATATAAAACAGCTAATATCATATAATTTTTTTTAAAAGAACTCAAACAGATTAAAACAAATTTAAACACATATAAACAAACTCAAATAGCATAAATTAAGCTATAAAACACTTTGATTCATCAACATGAATACTTTAAAATAAATCACACAATTTTCTCTTAATTGTGTAACTTAGTACTAATATGTCATTCTAAATTAATTCCTTAAATGTAAATATTATAATTAAATTCAACTAAATTCTAAGACTTAGATTAAAGTCTTAAATGCAAATATTAATGCAAATGTGATATGCAAAAATAAGCCTTTTCAAGCATTATTAAAGATCAAGGTAAGATTATAATAAAAAATACAACATTAAACTTATTCAATCTACTTCTTCTTCTCTTGATCTTCATTTTTTACTTGATAGTTATTCCAATACTTGCTTTGAAACACCTCATCTTTGGACCTTATATGCACGATTTTTCACAATTTTCTTTTACTTATCTCACTAATTACACAAAAACCAAAATATTAATAACAATAATTTTTTATCATCATTAAAACTAATGATTGAGACATCCCTTAGTTCAATAATATCTATGTGAAACTTCCATTATGCTTGTATTTAGTATTAATAAGTCCATATTGGTTGACTACATAGATGCGAATATGGCTGGTAATCTTAATTATAGGGAGTCTACTTCAACATACTCGATATCATTTGCAAGGAGAACAATATTTTAACAATCGAAATTATAAAAGTGTGTTGTACTTTCCACTATATAAGCTAAATTTATTATGGAAATGAGTTATTATAGATGAAGAAATTTGTAAAGGACTTCAGTTTTAATCAAGAGCCTTATATGTTATTTTGTGATATCCAAAACACCATTCACTTTGGTAAGAATTCCTCTTTTTATTTGGGATTGAAGCATATTGATGCGAGATATCATTAGCCAAATGTGCATTAGATTTCAACAATTACAACTTGAGAAGATTCATACCTATAAAAACGATTAAGATATATTAATAAAGTCTTTACTAAACGAGAAGTTTACGTTTTATACTTTGATTGAAATGATGGTAGTTCCTTCCATACTAGCATGAAGTGGAGTTTGTTAGTGGTCCTACCAATAATTAAAGGATAAGTCATTTATTGAAAACCTAAAATGATGGCTTTTTATATTTTAAAGTTGTATACTGTCTCTAGTTTCAAAATTGGTGAGTTTTTAGAGTCAAAGATGATGGTATGTCTTTAAGTTAAAGATGGTGGCATTTTTTAGTGTTCTATATACCTATGTGTATATACATATATATAGGCCATTTTGCAATAGGAAATACGATAGAAGAAGAAACCAAAAAGAAAATAAAAAATAAAAAGAGGAATGTGAGAGAAGTGAGAGAGAAAAACTCAAGAAAATTATTTTGTTTATCTACTAAAATCAAGTGTGTTCATTTTAAAGAGCTTTTAATTTGTACTTTGAGTTTAGTATTTTCTTTATTCCCTCTTGTTAGTGGTTGTCAAGAATCTAATTTTTAAGGATTAATTTGTAGTTATTTTATCTAATTGTTAATTAATGAGAACTATTAATTGTATCCATTATTTTAGTATAGTAGAAGATTTATTGGTTTGTTCTTATTATTTTTATTCTTATAATTTGAGGTAGTTTTTTACATTAAAAATTTAATATTTTGTATGATTAGTTTCTTGAAATATGATTGTACTGCTTGTAGTTAAATTGTTTTAGTATTTACTCTACTGGATAGTTTTATATAAAATTAGGGAGAATTAATTTTGATATTCTACTATAAATATTTGATTATTAAAGAGATTCGCCCAACAGCCACATCCATCAATAGTAGATAGCAAACTTTTCTCATAGAAAGTAAACTACGAATAGTCACTTAGCAGTTGATATAGGTTTTGTGGACAATATTTATTAAGAATGGGACGTTTTCATATTTTAGAGCTTTATGTTATTACATTCCATGCAAATATAAAAGCATTTCCATTTAATCCTCTTTCGAAATGAAAGGAGAATTCTACATCTAATGGACATAAAATTGATCTTCAAACTTGCCTATGCCCAGGAGAAGTGAAATTGCATCCAAAGCACATTTTCAAACAAATCTGCCATGAACTAAGATTATCAACTTAGTTCCTTCAATAGAACAAGCATCAAAACAAAAAGGGATTTAAAAGATGAAAAGTTTTTTGTCGAACAAGAACACTCTTCTTTGAGTTTGTCCTTACAAAGATGAACAAGGAACATCTAAATTCTATCTTCTAGAATTTCCTCCTTCTGTTTTATTATCCCCATTCTCAACAAAATTTATTTCTTTGTTATCTTTCTCACTCAGTGTCATCAGTAATATTATAACTAAGTTGATTTCACTAATTTCTAGCTCTCTACAATAGAAGCATCAACAACTCATTTTCAAAATGTTAGTTCTTCTTCACTAATGTTAAGGGATAGGAACATGAATGGAAATTGGCATCTTTCTACGAACCCTCCGCTTCCTATTACACAATCAACATTTAAAAAATAATATAAAAAGAAAGTGTGAGAAGGCACTTATGATCATTTGATATCATCTTAATTTTTTTATTATGGTTTTTAGTTTCTTTAAAAAAGAAAAAATCTTGTTTGATTTCATTTGTAATAAAAACTAAAAATAAAAACATGTTTGATTGAGATTTGTAATAAAAAATTAATTTAGTGGTAAAACAAAACATGAAATAAATTGAAATTATTAAACTAAAACACTCTTATATACCTTAAAAATAAATATTAATTGATAAATTATATCAATTATTCAATGTAAAAAAATCTATTTTCAAAACATATTTTCAAAATGTGAAAAGAACACAATTTTTTGGTTTCTTTATTTCTAATTTGATTTTTTTTAATTTTAAAAAAATTGACGTGTTTTATTTTTTAATTTATGTATTTAGAAAACAGAAACAGAAAATTAAAAGTAGAAGTGATAACAAACAAGCTTAAGTAATTTAAGTTTGGTAATTAGTATTAGTAATAAAATTTCCTAAGAAGGTGAAAAAGACTTGAAGTTTTAGCCATTTTCCTTGTTTACCAATCCCTGGGATTTCCTAGTATTCAAACAAACCATAAGAAAAGTAAATTAAAACTAATGGGTTTTCATTACCTTCTTGTGCTAAATTAACCTAGATACTAAAGGGTCATTTACTATCACTTTTACTTTTTTATTGTAGTTTTTTAAATTCATGTTTCTTATGTTTGTATTTTTTATAAAAAATAAAAACTTATTTAATTGATATTTATAATGAAAAATTGAAAGCAAAAATTTATATGGCTGATATTTGTAATAAAAATAATTTAATGATTATAATTAAATATAAAATAAATGTAAATTTTTAGAATAAAATACTCTGATACACCTTAAAATTACATATTAATTAATAGATTATGTCAATTATTCAATGTAGAAAAATCTATCTATAAAACTTATTTTCAAAATATGGAAAAACAGAATTTTCTTATTTCTATTTTTTTGATTTGATGCATTACAAAATAAAATAAAATAAAATACAACCAAACATATTTTTCTTTATTTTTATATTTAAAAATAAAAATGAAAGAATAAAAAAAGTGGTAAAAAGAGAACCCCATCATTTAAGTTTGCTTTTAAAATCAAAACGTTTCGTAAGGTCAAATCCCCAGTAATAAGACTCGCAATGAAAATGGACTCCTCGTCCCAAGGATCAATTGCAACCACTGACTCGAGTCGAGGAGTGAAAAAACTCTTGGGTATTCCCATCTGGCCCTGTTGGATTCCTCATCCACCATTTCGATCTTTTTGGTACTGTTTGGAAGGGGAGAAATAGAAAGAAAATGTTCAAGAGCTCCAATTACTTTCTAAAGGTTAATTTATTTTTGGATTATGTTCATTATACGAACATGGCAGCTTCAAATGGCTATAATTTGTAGGGTTATGAAGCAAAGGCGTAAATATCCATACTAGGAGTTTTGATGCTTCACAATCCATCACCAAACTCAACCAGAATTACTTCACCAACTAAAGTAATCGAGTCATTTAGCAATTCTTATGAATTAACTTGAATTTTTCTAAACAATAGATAATATGGGTTATTCTGTATTTTTATATGTTAATCTTTTATAAGGGAAGAAATTTTAATTATTACTTTCTGAACGTATTTTAAATTTATTTAAGTGTACACATCAACTTATAAATAATAAATAATTAAAATGCATTCCCTGGGAAAATGAATGAAAAATTCTTTACATTCTTCTTTGCACAAAGTCACGGGAGTCTTTAAAACCCAAAGTCATAATATTGGTAGAAGAAGCATGTCTAGAACTCTCCCTTTAAATTAAGACAATAATATTGATAATTTTGCCAAGGACCAAAAGCCAATTCGTACTATTACAGTAATTTTCATTACAGGTACGACGTAGCAACGTATTGATTACAAGAACAATCTAAGATCATCTTCATTGGTTGTGGAATACAAAAGTAGGGAAAAGGTTGTAAATCTTTATTTTCGGCTTAGGAACTGAAATTATTTCAAATTAACAGGACATCTATGCCACACAAAACAGACAGCTATACATTCACAGTTCCAGAGCTTCATTTTATTATTTTCACTGAGATATTAATCATATACATTATCTACAAAAACATTGAAGACCCAAGCCCTTGATAAGTTTCTTTACATATGTATTAACATTGTTGACGAAAAACATTGAAGGAAAAAGGAAATGAAAAATCACATGCATTAACTCTCCATTTCTCTTGAACCATAACTCACCTGAGTTTCATGTACTCATTCTGCCACGGCAACAGATGAGTCGTTGGGTCCTTAAAGTTTTGGAGTATTCTATCCCTGAGCTCGGTGTCTCTAACCTCACAGAACCTACTGGACCAATCTGGTGGTTCAACAGCCCTGGTCCCCAGGCCCGGTGCTCGGTCCTTGGAGCCAACATTTTGCTCATTCTGCCAATCAGTCACATATGCAGCCACCCTCCTGTAGAACTTCTCTCTGAACACCTCCCACACTTGGTACTT
>JAOXYD010091006.1:0-12015 GCA_028565735.1 Pinacopodium congolense
TGAAGCATAACTAAAATAGGTCTTTAATTTAATCTTTTTGTCTTTTAATCAATTAATTTAGAATTTCCTAGATAATTGTAATCTAATTAATTTGGTAGTTAACTTAAGAATTCCAAACATTTTCTCCGTGGGTTCAACACTCAGAGTCTGAAAATTACTCCACTTTATTATTTGTTTGATAGGTGCACTTGCCTTTCGTCATGTTAGTTTTCGCTTAATCTCATTTTGGTTTTTAACGTAAAATCGATTTAAAGAACTCCCATTTTTAATTATTCAACCAACGAACAACAGTACTTCAAGATAAATTTGGGTAATTTTCCACCTTGGATTGTAAGTGTTAGAGTATAGATTATTACCTCTTTATTGTAGTTGGCCCAAGTAATTTACCTGTTCAGTGCCACTAGCTCCCAGTAAGAAGTATTCAGCTGTGCAATAGTTGACCTACCCACATCACTCACTTTGTAATTACATGGCCTTGACTGTAGATGAAGAAGCTCCTTGCATATTGCTTAATTGCTTAGTGAGGCGGTAATATGTGCTTGCAAGGCTATTACATTATCAATTAAAATCATGCATTTTTATTCCTTTGGCCCTTTCCTACTCCTTTTATTTGATCACATGCAACTATTACTAGCTAACTCCTCCAAAAGATCATGATCTGTATTAATAGTTTTCCTTATCAATGATCCTCCAGTAGCTACATCTGTGGTCCCTCTTGTACTTTGATTGACACAATTATAAAATGTTTATAGTAAGAATATCTTGGAAGATTGTGGTAGGGAAAACTCCTTTGTGGTTCCTTGAATCTCTCCCCACCTACATATAATGACTCCCCTTCATTTTGTTGAAAGATTATGATTTCCTTTATGATTCTTGTTGTCTTGGTTAATGGGAAGTACTTAGCAAAGAAACTTGGGATAGTTGTTCCTAAGTGGTGATTTACCATGAACTAAGTGAGTTGTAGCATGCCTTCACCCGAGCCTTAAAAGTAAAAGGAAATAATCTCAACCTCACAGTATTGTCCAACATCCCATTAAAGCAAAAGGTGTCGTAGATCTCTAAGAAATTTGCAAGATCAACATTAGGGTCTTCAATTGGTAGCCCAAAAAACTGCACACTGCTCTGAAGAATATTGAGGAGCGCTAGCTTGATTTCAAAATTGTTTTCTTAAACTGCAGGCCTTGCAAAACCTTGAGGTCTAAAGCCTAGCCTTATAAAGTACATTAGTGTTCTCTCATCTCCTTCGCTTTCACTTTTTTTCTTCATAGTTCTTCATATTACTTCTTGACTCTTAACTCTTCTTACTTCTCTTTTATGCCTTGTGATATCTAATAACTCTTATTTACTTAGCTCGGTGGACCTTCTTGTGCTCCTTGTGTTCATGCACCAGCAAATACAAAATAAAAAGTATCAAAAACTCTTAAATCAAAGTTACTAAAACTAAACAAGATGCTAAACAAACAATACCTGGCAATGGTTCCAAAAACTTATTGATGAGTTTCAAAGCTATCTAACTTGTTTTACGCTATAATACCACAAGTGTAAGGGTCGTAACTTGTAATAAGGAAGCAGATATCGATCCCAAAGAGATTGATTTTAGTCACCCCTTAGCTCAGGTTGTAGGTTGTTTAAAAAAATGGTTGCAAATGATTAAAAACTGGAAATTAAACTAAAATTAACTAAACCAATAACAAACCACCAATTAAGACAAAGTGCAATAATTTGTTAACCAAGGCTTAAGATTAGGAGTTACTCTATCCTTATTTTTCTTCCCACTTGTATTCTTGATCTAATTATACTTGACCTAAGATTTTGTAATGCTTAATTACCCCCTCTCAAGGCGTAATTATTTGACCCTAGTTTAAATAGATTATAATCAATTATGCTATGTCTAGACTTACTAACTTCTCCTGACCATTCAACCAGATTTTAAGCACTCCTATAGGTGATTTTAAACAAATAGCCAAGATCTTTCTTCAACTATTTGGAAAACCTAAATATTTATAGGTCTAATGAGAGCTAACTCATGTTACACTACCCAACTTAAATACCCAAAGTCACCTCTTAGTCTACTATATGATATAAGTATAATGAATATCACAAAGCATCATTCATTAAATAAAAAATAACAAGAGTTTCACAAAATGTTCAAGAACAGCTCCTACAAGGAATTTAGCTACTCATAATCATGAACAGTTCAATAAAATCCATGTTTTTCATACTAAAAAGTAATAAAGAGGAAAGAATAAAAACTGGATAAAATTAAGAACTTCTCTTCTCTACTCCTGAAAGCTGGAAAATATGGATATTGATGTTGTCACCAGTTTTCCCAAGGTAGATTTCTAGTTTTCCTTCTGGGCTAACTACCGAAAACTGCCTCTTTTTCTCTTTTGGGCATTGTCTTACGTTAGATAGAGGCTCTAAGGGTTTAGAACCCTTATATAGGTCAAAAGGAGGGTCAAACCACTTAAAATCCTATGTTTATCTCAAAAAAGCCATTCTCACTATCACAATCATGAAAAAAAATTTGATTTTGGAGCTTGTCCCAATCATGACAATCCTCCTCTATCAACTTCAAATACTCTTCACTCTTTGGGCCATAACTTCTACTCCAAACCTCTTATTAACTTGATATTTTATTAACTTGATATCTTTCTCCCCTTGAAATTTCATTGCCATATAAGCTCTAAAATTATACATAATGAGTCATAAAAACCATCGGAAACTTCATCCCTAGTTGTATTTCTGCTATGTACACAATCCACCACCAAAGTGCATTAATCCATCCCTAAAAGAGCTCAACAATTTACCCAAAAAATACTAGACAATCAAAATAAACAATTAAAAAGATCTAAGATCTTGAAAAGATGTGAAAGAACAAGTAAACTAATGATAAATCACTCAAAGAAACATTTAAAACACATATATAATAACCTAAAAATACAACCTAAAACACATTTATCAGTCACACCTAATAGGTATCTTTTTAGGTTCAATCAAATAATCCTTAACTTGATACACAAGTTATAAAATTTGTTCATAATAATAACCCATAGTAATATACTCGGATTCTAATGTAGATAAGGTTATCAGTTTTTATTTCTTGTTAGGCCTAGATGCTAATGCATTGCCTAAAAATTGACATGTTCTAGATATACTTTTCCTATCCAACAAATTACCCACATAATCTACTTCCAAATACCCAACCAAATTAAGAAATTTGTTCTCAAGTACAAAAAACCAAAGTTCATTTTACGACATAAATATCTAAGGATGCATTTTACAACTAATAAATATGATTCTCTAGGACATGTTTGAAAACTAACACTTAAACATACACAAAACACTATATCAAGTTTACTAGTAAAGCATTTAAGAAACTTTTTAAAATATTTTGCTTAATTGATGAAAATACTTTACTATAATCATTTGATTTGAAGCCAAAGAAAGAAGTTTAACTCACCCATTATACTCTTCTTAAATTCCCTCCTCAAACATTTTAAAATTTATTTTCATAAAATTTCATTAGTAACACAAAATATAATATCATGATGACCATTGGATGCTAGCAAATGGGAGATACCAAAAATTTTCCTATTATTTAAAACAACATCCTTTTCATTAAATATCCCATTTGAAAGAGGTAATGATAATAAACTATTAAAAATGTAATAATATCAAATACCCTTCACAGTATCGTTTCTAATCTTGTATCTATAGGAATTTCCCAATATAGAAAATAAATACCAAATTTTTATATATCTCAATTCCATTAGTATGAGCTTGACATTGAAACTTTGTTGTCAAATTGTGATAAAGTATGAATTACATTTTTAACCCTCCTTTTCATGAATATATTTATAACTTTAGGACTTATATGTGTTATGCCTTTGATTTTTAGTTTAGGAATTGAGCACGTAGATACCAAATAAGGGATATCGTTATGTTCAAGCTATTTATAAGAACTATCATGTTCTTCTCCATATCCTAATACGCATGAGTTTTTGTGCAACCATTCCATTGAGATTTGAAAGCACCATTATGAACTAGTGATACCTATCAAATAAAAAAGGACCACTATGAACCAGTGATAGCCATCGAACCAAGTCTTTATGCTATCAATTTTTTCCTCCTATAATAAGCAATCAAATCCATAAACATAAGTAAATTAAAGAATGACTTCACATATATTTTAAAAGTTTGGATCGGAATTAGTCTTGCAAACTTTTTATTTTCTTGACTTTTAATTTAATTTCTAATCTTTTTTTAAATATCATGTTTTGATTTAATTTTAAAATATATTATATGAGTTAGATTTGAATTATGATTATTAAATTTCACACAATACCTCATTTCATCAGGTATGTTACCTATGTTATCATAATAACCATTTAATGAAATTATATGTAAGACCCTATTCTTTTAAACACACCATATGGAAAAAATCTTCAAATTATAAGGTATGTGTGTTATATATAAAAGTATCTATAATTGATTGTAATTGATTACATAAAGAATGTTTCCTTACGATTTGACCCTGTTATAATTTAGGAAGCAAAATTACATATAATAATGTAAAATTAGAATTACCCTTGTATACAATTTAGATTCTCAAAATCTTAAAAGAAATTAACCAATAACATACACAAATAACCTTAATGAGTCCCATTATGACAGTTGGTTTGAAATTATACTATGTTTTTATGAAGGGTTGGCATGGTTATATAAATTGATGGTATGATATTTTTCAAAGGGGTAACATGATATGTATTAAATGGTGATATGTCACTAAGTGGTGGTATGTTGTGTAATATGTGATGTTATGGCTTACATAAGGGGTAACATGATATATATTAAATGGTGATATGTCATTAAGTGGTGGTATGTTGTGTAATACGTGATGTTATGATTTACACATAGCAGTGATATGTACAGTATTAGGTGGCGAGATGCATTGTACATCGTGGGGATATGTTGTATATTAAGTCATGGTATATTGTGTATTAAGTGGTGATATGTTATATACATAATAGTGGTATGGTTTATATACAATAGTGACATGGTCTATACAAATTATGTGTATGATAGGTACTAAGTGTTGTATTAAGTGAGGGTTTCTTATGTATTAAGTGGTAGTTGGCTATGTCTTAAATGGTGGCATGTTATGCATTAACTAGAGTTATAGTATGTACGTAATGTAGTATATTGTGTCTTAAGTGGGATATGTTATATATATATATATATATATTAAGAGGTGGTAAAAAAAAATTAAATAGTGGCAGGTTGTGTATGTAGTGGTGGTATCTTTTATAATTATTTATAAATAAAAAGTGACTTTCCTTAAGGAATTTGAAGAAAATAGGCATTCTTATTTTAGACAAATTCCCATACCAAAATGATGGAACTATAAATCTAAATACTATTTTTTAGGAAGAAAAAAAGTGACCCATCCTAAATTATGAATAAGTCTTAAGAAGGAAATAAAAATTTTGAAGATTTATGTACAAATAAAAGATGAACTTAAGGCATGTCCCTAGCATAAGGAAGGAACAAGAAATCTAGACACTTGTTGGCAACTAAAAAGAGATCTTCCATAAGCCGTTACATACCACTACAGCTTACATATATCAAATTAGTATAACCATACCTTTATATCTTGAAATCATACCTTCATCATGTTCAAGACATACCTACATCATGCTTAAGTCATACTATGTTTATTTATTTTTTACAAGCTTTACCTTAATCATGTTCAATAATTCCACCACTATATCTTTCCAAGTAAAATGCCTCTTAGTACAAAACATGCCACTATACTATACAAAACATATCATGTCTTAATATATAACATATCACCAACTATACAAACCATACTAAGATCATATACAAACTATACCACCACTATGTACAAGGCATACTAACATAATTCAATCATATTGTACAAAATTTGTCAAGTTATAACATATAACATATTGTCATTTTATACAAATCATCCTACAATCCTGTACAATTTGTACCACCGCTATATACAAGGCATATCACTAGTATATACATAATGAAATAATATATTATATAAAACATAAGATGATTTAGTACATAATATACCACCACCTTATATGAATTATACACACAAATTATGATATCAATATGTATAAGGCATGCCACCATTTGATACAGAAGTATATACATAAAGTACTTATGACAAGGTTATTATAACTATTAAATACTTATAAATTTATAAAAATAAGAATTTGATTATATAGTTTTAAAATATTAAACTGTTGATATAAAAACTAAAACTTAAGAGTAAAAGAAAAGTAAAATTCATTTACAAAAGGTGTAGTTAATTATAAATATTATCTTCATATATTTCCTAACTTATTATGAATATTATTTACAAGTGTACAATGTGAGATATTTTTGACTTGTATAATTAGGTCCTTTAAGTTTATATTTTGAAGACTTTAAGTTTTTTTACTTTTTTTTAAATATGAATTGCAAATAATAATTATGCATGCAAGTTTTCAGCTATTATAATACATATATTCCATTGAAAAATGTATGAAAACTATACATGTATTTTCATAAAAATGAGTTAAAAGCTTAAATTAATGTCATTATGTAGCTTTTTTTCCTATCGCATTGACTATAAAATTTTAACAAATAATTTTAGGCCAAAGAAGTTGAGAGGAAGTATTAGCATTATTACAACTTATCAAACCTGCATATTATTAAATAAATGAAGAGTTAAGTGCTTTTAGTTTGAAATTTATTAGTGTTTTAATTTAAAATTTGTATTTTAGTGAGAATTGACGAGTAACTATTTTTTGATATTTGATTAAAATGTATGTTAAATTAGATTTTGCATTTCAATTTATAATATCTTTTAAAATGTAACAATATTTAATTATTTAAATTTTATTTAATACAAAATAAGTTTTTGTAATATGTTTTATAAAATTAAAATTTATTTTTATAAGATATTATACCTACTAGTTTGATGTTAATTATTTAAAAGAATTAGTAGTAAACTACTTTAGATGAAATATAACTAAAGGAACACATATTTAAAAAATATTATTTATTTATTTTAATAAATTAATAATTACATCATGTAATTACTTATATTAATTTAAATATAATATGAATTCAAATGAACTTTGGAAAAAGTTACAAGCACCGAGTTTAATTCTAATAGTTCATAATTTGACAAACTAGGTAAGCTATGTCTGCTGTTACATTATCCCTAGTTCTATAGGGTATGTTTTGTATGGGATTCCTTGGGTCCCCTTTAAGTGGAAAGATATATTTATGATCTTTTCGAGCACTATAGGGAAATAGTTGGGTTTTAATACAACCTGGGGCAAATTCATACGTTATTTTAGGTTTAGCCCTAAGTCCAGCGAGTTAGTACAGAAGTGTCTCGATGGGCTATTCAACCTGAAGAAACCGTTGCCCACTAGAAGAGCTATGCTACATGAAATACGATCTTATTTAGATGTCGGGTCGAAATCTTTTCATCTATCATTTTCCAAGTTTCTTACCTTATGCCTCCGGGCTCTGCTCCCTTTAATACATTAATTGAACAAATGAAATTTCAAATTCTTATGATTAGCATGTATATTTTGCTACATAGACATCGTTATTTTAATGGCACAATTTATGGTTCAACCATTTATAATGTTAAATTGAAAAATTATATCTCAATAATGTAAGTAGCAACAATTCTTTACAGTATTAATTTATAAGCAACGCCTAATTTTAGTCTTTTGATCTCTACTGATTTCTTCCAATATATTGCCTTTGGTAAGAAAGAATCATTGATAAAAATAGCACAAGCTAAATGGCAGTACAAATGAGAGTTAGATACTTAATAGAGTGTGCAAAATACAGCTTAGAAATCCTCAATAATAAAGACCTATTAGCGAGGGAAATTCAGAAAAACTGCATTTATGCTACATGCTTAACACTTTGGGAAGTTTAAGTGGTACTGGTTAGGACCTAGTTAGGAACCCTCATGCTCTAGCCATAGCATTATTATGAACTTGTGCACATTATCTATGTAAGATGTTTCCAGGGATCAATAGTTAGCAGTTTACTTGGCCAATCCTTTTCAGGATGCGCTCTATATCAGTATGAACAATCTGAACCTCGATAAGATAAATGTTGCTAAGCAATCCTATTAGTACAATCGATCTATAATAAAGCTTTATTTAAACTACATGGGCCAGAGAGAGATATAATAAATAAGCATTCAAAAGTTAAGACGTGCAAAAGCTGAACCTAAAGCAAGTGTTATGGCCAAGAGTTTATTGCAAGATGAGGTTTCAAGTGTACCATGATGAGCCTTATAACAACCGAAAGGTAAACCATGCCTTAATTTATATAATTTATCTCTACGAAAGTATAATTCTTCCTTCACTTGATATGAGTAATATTTAACAAGTAACAAATTAATGGCTCTTTAGGGATGCATAATGGCATGCTTTTATTTACAAGCGTCCATGAGATTTATTGTGCTTTTGTTAATGCTAATGCTTCCATCTCAATTTTAAAACAAAGTAATCAATTATAGCATGAATAAAGTGAGTTCTTGGATGGATTTCAAATCGGTCTTTAATATTTATGAATTTCTTTCTTTCCTAATGGAGTATATGATGTATGGGAATTCTATATTCCAGATATTACCATTTTTTAAAGATTAAGAACTTCTATAAGAATATTTAATACGAACATTTTCCTTTTATATTAGGAATCAGTTACAAAGTATAATTCTCTAGATTGTTCAAGTAATGGTGATTAAGCTCTTACCCATTTGCAATTTACATCATGATTACACTCTTTAGCTACTAATTCAATTCCTACTTTCTTTCTTTTTTTCATTTCTTCTTCATAACTCCTCACATTCTACATTATTTGTTTATGTAAGAATATATTCAGATCGTCCACTTGTAGTTTTTGCAACTTTATCCTTACAACTTTTGTAACTTTTCTAATCAATCCTTAACTTTTTATCAATCTAAGAGCTTGTAATGCCTAATCCTAGGGAAAATTCTACTAATGCTTATCTTTACATTCTTCCTTTCCCCACCTAACTGCTCCTTTTCCTTTCTTTCTATTAATACAAAAATAGCTTGTATACTATTAAAAATTAAAAACTAAGTGAAATTTTATATACAAAGGCGATGGGGTGCACACCACTTCACACTTACCATTTTGCATCTAAGTTAACATTGGGACAAAAAAAAAAGGGATAGTTATTAGAAGCATCTCCATATGAGTGCACATAAAGAAAAGAACAAAAGGAAGGCTATCAAGGTTAAAATCACGTCACAAAGTATGAGATGTAGGTTCTTTTTTAATTTTTAAGGGTGGACCTTGGATTATTATTAAAAAATTAGAAAACCAAATTTCCCTCCTTGTTTTAGTAGAGGATGAAGTTTTGAAATGAAAGCCTTTATAAGGCCTATGTCACTCGAGTGAAAAAGGGGTGAATTTGGTGTTTAAAAATTTTTAAAACTAAAATTTAAACCCCCTAAACCAATTTATCCTACATATGTAATCTCTAAATCGAAAGCCAATCTATATGGAATGATATGCCAATTCAATACTAATAAATCAAACTCAAGAAACCATAAATCAAACCTAATATGCATAAAATTAAAAGAGTAAAGGGAAAGAAGGACATACTAAAATTTTTATAAGGGTTCAACTAACTAACTTTAGTCTACATCCTCTACCAAAGGATTTGTTAGATTTTTCACTTACTTAAATCTTATATAAGGTGAAGAAGAATCCTTAAAATTAATGTCACATCATTAAAAGCCCTCAGTAATGTAAGTTTCCAAATGGTACCACTAATCTCTTAACAAACTGTCGTTAATCATTTGAAAAAATAAATCAAAAGTTGACTAAAAAGTTTTCCAATCCAAGGTTATTCCAATAGTATAAAACATATCATTATCTCATATACAAAGAAAAACTTTTCCAAAGCATCTTGAACTCATCAAGAGGATTATTAAAAATATTTCATATGTAAATTTCTCTTGATTATGCTTCCTACATGGATATGTTAAGTTATGTATGCAATCATGCATGAATGAGCTTCATTGATGACAAAAATGAACTTTGTAAGAGTTATAACTTAAATTAAACCTACAAGAATACTATCTTGATCTTACAAAGGGAGATTCACTTTATTTTGATGATGATGAAACACTCTTTGAACTAATAATTTTATGTGTTTGAAGTGTTGAAAGATACGTGTTGAAGTTGAAGTATTAAAGAGATTGTTTATGTGATCTTGGAGCAAAATAGAAGATCATAAATGTGATTAATCAAGGCTCAAGTTCTTGGAGGACCAAAATAAAATTTATAAGGGCTAATGTGTGTAATTTTTATTGTAAATTTTACTTAATTCATTTTGGTGTTTTGATGAAGCTCATTTATGTGTAACGTAAACATGAATTAAAATATGGATATAAGATGTATAATCAAGAGGAATTTTGAGAGATATATTTTTTTATAACCATCTTCATGTCTTAATGAAGTTTTGGAGATGTTTTCAATTGTGTGTGTTTGAGTTTAGAAGTGTCTATAAAATGGAATAAGCTTGAATTGGTTTGAAATCAGTTTGAACAAGTTTATATGTGTTTTCAGGACTTCAATGATGATTCTAGAAGAGAAAAATGTTGTTGCTATTATCCACCATTGAATTCAAACTATAACCATGGTTAAAATTGTTACCATTGTAAAATGCAAAAACTACTGTTAAAGAGAAAAATCACACTATAATGACTATTTTAAACAGTAAAAAATGTTTAATGCATTAGAACGTTAGACAAACATCATAAATCGATAGTTTGGGTTGTTTTGAGGAAAATTTTGTGTAAGAAATTTTTTTCATTCATATTGAGCTTTTGTAAACCTCTAGATACTCTCAAACAAACTAGAGTGAAAATTTTGCAAAAGTATATTTTGGAGGGGCATAATGGTTGTAAGGAAAAGTTTATCCTTAAGCTTTTGAATAAAGATTCAAAAGGTTATCCTTGAATCTAGAAAAGGGATTATATTTCTAACTTTTTCCTTTTCTATAATAGTGTAAGAATCTTAACAAATTTTGTTAAGGACTAATCATAGGAAATATTAAACCCTCTTTCAATTAGTATAATTTAGTTGTGTCTTTCTTTCTTATACTTTTTACTTTTACGTAGTTATTTTTCTAAGTTTGGTTTATTATTGTGTTTATTGTTATATAAAAGTTGTGTTTATATTATTGTTTATTAATAAACTGAAATTTTTTTCTTGAAAATGCACATAATTAATTTGTTTTATTAAATTATGTATATTACCTTTATTTTTACTTTTCTTGTCATAAAAGTGTATTTTGGGTGAATTTAGAAATTCATTGTAGAAGTTTTTAATAACCTAATTCACCTCTACCCATCTTAGGTGTCATCTAGGACTAACAAGATATTATCTTCTCTGTCTCTCTTTTTTTCTACGAAAGCAATATTACCATCATTAATTCGTAAAACTACACATTCATTTCTTTAAAATCATACTTTATAATCTTTTTCACATAATTGAGTTACACTTTAAAGGTTATACTTTAATCCATTAGCAAATATAGAATTTCAATAAATGGAAAATTATACTTATTAACCTTTCCAATACTAGTTACCTTTTCTTTGAAATTTTCTCCAAAAGTTATAGATCCTCCATCCTTTCTTTGAAAGAGATTAATTGTGAAGGCTCACCAATCATATGTCTTGAATAACCATTATCAATTTACCATTTATTTCTCCTTATAATGGCCTAAAGAACATGATGATCATATTTATTTAGGCACCCACATCATCTTGGGTCTTTGTGGATTAGTTACATACCTATCCTTATCTTTTAGTATAATAGCTTTAAGTCAGTCATAACAAAAATCTTGTTATACTATATGATTATAACAAACATAATAAGTACCAAAAAATGGAGAGTGAGTCCAATATGCATTCCTATAGT